>CM031234.1:817721356-818015113 GCA_018340775.1 Taxus wallichiana var. yunnanensis | reverse complement strand
TCTTACTTATATTACAACAACATGAAAAATATAACATATATGATGTCTAAATCCTACTTGATAAAGAAATGTAAGTATTCTTCCTAAATTCCTAATTCAAACATTAAAATTGAAACACAAATGAAACTTCTAGTATGACATTTACTGTTTAAATATTTTTAAACTAGATAAAATATCAAATATATATAACTAGACCAATAACAAAGTTATAGAACTTACTCACAGAAGTTGGCAAATGCTTTTCAAAATAAATTTAAAGCTAGCTCTTCCTAGAAATTAAAATTGAAATCCACAGACAATAGAAATGCAAAATCTTGTAAGACCCTTCCAAATATTACTGGTGTAGGCTTATCTTTATTTAAAGTCTCAGAAGCAAACGAAAAGTTTCATTTAAAAAACAATTTTACCATGAATAGAAACGGCCCTATTTTACGCTTCATTTTCATACATAGTCATATGCTTCCTATTTTACACTTAGAATAATTGTTTGTAAAGAAAACTATTTCAAAATGTACATGTTCTTTCAATACAACTTAATTAATAATATTATGTGTGTCCATGTTATTCCTAAACACATTAATGCACCTTTTATTATAGAATTATTGAATTAAAAGTTGGAATTTACTGGTGTTGAAACCAGAACCCAATAATGCAGTCTATAAGGAAAGAAGTTATCCCCGCGATGTCCCGAATGCTCATATGCACATGTGATCTATGTACCTTCGAAAATTTCTTCCAGATCCTTTCTACATACGCATTTTGTTTTTACTTTTCATTTATAGGTAATCTCAAGATTATCGGCATTCCCATTGTAGCTTTTGTACTAAATTCAAAATATTCCTTTGAAAAAGAGTTACTGCTCCTTTGTCTTTGACACGGAAAATATGTTTTACCTATCAAGATTACCATACGGCTATTGGCTGAAGCACGAAACAGTTAAAGAAGTCTACACCCACTGGAATATGGGCCCCGGTCTAACATGTCATGGAAAGCACTAGAACTAGGGTATTTAATCTGGGCCAAATATTTATAGGGTAACACATCTTTATATAACTTCTTTAAGCTATTTACACTAAATCGGGACCTCGAATTGAATTTATGATAAAATAACCACTTTACCAATTAACCAAAGACTAATCACTATTCTTGATGTAGGACCGCAGAAAGATTTGGAAACAAATCTGAGTGTAAATTTCCAAATCTGTCAACATCATTTGATAGCTAGAATTAATAAATAATAAAATGCAGAGCTCCTCGTCTCCTCAAGATTCACTCTTTTCGTATCTTTTCAAGACACAAATATTAATATAATCACGGGCAACTGGCCTATTTAATTTATGATAAAATTAGACACCAGCAAAATGACTATTGCTTAATATGCTCAACGCATATGTGGTTTGCCCCATAAAATTTCAATTAAAAGTATTATAAAATGGTTTTCCATGCCATAAAATCATGAAATACGTCTTTGAAGTGTCACAAAACATTCCTGGGGACAGGTAACAAATCTCATCCACTATTGTCCTGTACCATTTCATAAAAACTTGATTGATGAGATTTGATTGGATTTTACACAGTATATTAAGTAAGGCATATCCGTAATGCTTACCAATATATTTTTGGGTTGTGCAGACAACATTATAGCTCTAACCTGATGTTGTGTAAGTAATCGTTAAGATACAGATCAAAAATGGAAATAGACGTATGACAAGAGGTGGTTCCAGAGTAATTATAACATTTGTTTCTTCCCAAAGATTCAATTTTCCTATTTTCCCAAATCAACGAAATGAAGTCGATTTTCCAAATGGAAGGAAGATGATATTAAATGTTGTCAAATACACTTACCCGCATATACAGTTCGATTTGTGACCTTTCACAGGTTTTTCTGACCTGAACAGCCAAGTGTCCCATGCAAATATCTGAAATAACCATCACATATGACTTGCAAATTTGAAGTATGATTGTCATTTTTCATATAGATTAATAGGTAAATTATACTAATAAATATTTTAAAAAATTCAATGTATATTGAATAATCTTTATATATCTTAATTGTGGTACGTAAAACAATACCATTATTGTATTTTTTTGAAAAGGTAAGATTTGACAAAAATTCTATTCATTACCTAAAAATTGTTTCATAGGCATAGGTGGCCATCAAATTTAACCCCTGCAGCTACCCGAATAAATGGTAATAAATAATATATTTGGCACAAGCTCCATTTGTGAAGAACCCCACACATGCAAATTCCCGTAAATGTGTGCTGGAAAGTGCTCAAGGAGCTTGATTGAAGAGCGTATTGAATAAGACGCATCGTCCAACAGACTACTGTCAAGGCTACCTAGGACACCCATGGACTCCTTTATGCGAAGTCAGTTTTATCAACAATTTTATTTTTTGATCACATAAATTGTATAAAATGTATTTGTTTAGAGTTTTGACTATACAAATTGCACAGCACGTTAACACTCGCTAAAATTTCGACCACTCGAGTACTCCAAGAACAACTCTAGGTTTGGTATAGAAAATTATGGAATAATTTTATTTTTCTTTTATTGGCATGTTCAATGAAAGGTTGCAAAAGCTATTGAAATGGGGTAAGACCCCAAAGCTTTGTGCAAAGCCCCTCAATGGACCATCAGATAAGAAATGAGAAAGGAAACCTACTTTGCATGTATTCAAACTTAAAATAAACAAGAAATCTAGCAAATATAACTAACCTCTATTCTTTGAAAGCTTAATAAAAGATGCCTACCAAATCCTTAAGCCAATTAGTTTTATTTGTTTATTCCATGAGGTGAATGAATCTCACTTTAAATCAGCTACATTGGCCAAGTTTAGCTATTTCATTACTAACCTATCATGGGTGCGAGATGAAGATATTTTAATGGAGGATGACCAAGATCAAATGCCTATTAGCTTGGCTAATGCAAATGAGCTCTTAAGCTTTCTTGGGCTTGTTTTGGCTTTAGCTTATCTAAAGTTGTGTGTTTGAATGGGTGAGGCTTAGCCTTGTATTTATAGTTTTGTGTTTGGAATAATTTGGAATTTGGGTGCATTGTGGGACTAAAGCTCAAAAACACTTTTTAGATTAGATTAGGATAAACATGTTTTAGGCTTAGTTAAGCTAGATTAGGCTAGTTAATTAGGGTTTAGGCTAGTTAAACTTGATTGGTAAGTGATTCGAGACTCATTGAGAGTTGGGAGGGAAGTCTGAATAACCAATCATGGATTGATAGATAGCCTCCACGAAGCCAATAGAAGTGGTCTAGAGAGAACTAGGGAGGTTTTAAATGGTCAAAAGGAGGAATGTTTAGCTAATAAGAGAGATATTAGCCAAATAAGTTGATTATAGGAGGAATATGACTGAGAAGGTGTCATGAATGGGCATTTGAGAATGGAGCGAAGAAGGGTTGATTAACAAAGTGTTGTTAATTGGTTGAATTGGATGAAATGCTAAGTGTAAGCATATTTTAGGTGTCTACATTTTGCCCCTCTTTGGGTGGTGTAAGCAATGTCACTTCAAAGAAAGTAGATGTAGCATAAACAAGTAGAAAATTTTGAAGGGATAGAAGAAAATGAGTAGAATGGAGGATGCCCCCTACGATAAAGTCGATGGGGTGATGAAGGAACTCGATTGACGATGAAAATATGATAGAAAGAGAAAGAAATATAATTGTGAAGAAGAAGAAAGGGAATATAGAAGAAAAGGAGTGAAGAGAAGAAGAAAGGGGATATAGAAGAAAAGGAGTGTGAGGAAGGGGAATGAGCTAACATCCATCGATTCCTTTAAACAACTTTATTTTTCATCATATTGTTAAAGATCTTCATCATCGGTCCTTATTGAAAAGAATGAATAAAAGTGTAGTATGACATGAAAAGCCATATGAACAAATATCCTTTGCTAAAAACACAAACTCTATGAAATATACAAAATGCAATGCAATGCGAGAAAGTGAGCCTAAAGACATACAAAATAATGCAAATACGAAAGTAAACAACTAATGAGAGAAACAAGATTCAATATTTTTGTTATCAAAAATTGATTTCGACTGCATGTGAATTAACGTGAGGGTTAAAAGATGGTGCCCAAGCAAGGATACATGCAAAGGGAATAATGGAGGACACTTGGGTCCAATGAAAAACTTAATGTGCACTACGAAAATAGTATCGAGGGAAACTCATTATGTGCCCTAGAGAAATGATACAGAAGTAAGCAACTTTAGCTTTTATTGATGGAGGTAGATCAAGATGATCTGCAGTTGCACACATGAACAAGTGAGAACCGAAGCGATGTTTTGTAGGATGATTTATATTGATTTAGCAAGTTTTATGAAACATATTTGAATGTTTTTATAGTTTTCTAACATATTTGAATGTTTTTATTTTCTAACATATTTGAATGTTTTTTATTTTTCTAACATATTTGAATGTTTTCAATTTTTCTAACATATTTGAATGTTTTTATGATTTTGAAAGTTTTTTGAAACTATGTATAGGAAGATGAGGAAGCGTGGATGCCCCTAGCGATACATGGGATGTACAAAGGCATAAGGCCACGTGCGCGCGAGAAAGGTGAAGATGTAAAATGCCCTAGCGATTAGGTGGGAGTATTCAAAGGAAAAAATTTCACAGGTAGAAGCAAGACCCAAGGCCATTATGGATAGGTTCAACATGATGGTGAACGTAAATCAATGAAGTGTTGGGAAGAAGCAAGGATTCCCCCAGCGTAAGTTGGCCTAAAAGCACATGATAGAAAGGAAGGAGAAGAGTTTTTTTGTTTTTGTTTTTTTTGTGAAAGGGGAAAAAGGTGTCTGAAAACATGGAAAAAAAGTAATCTTATACACATGGATGTTCTAGGAATGAAGTGGAAGAATGATGTGAATGATATAAATGTAGCTTAGAAGCCTCTACGATGAAGAAGTGATTAGCCAAAGGCACAAATCGTGAGACAAGATACTGAGACTAGAATAAGAGTCTAACAAGGTCAAAAACAAAGACACTTGGTAACATACTAATCCCATTTACTCATAGAGATCTAATGTGTGCACGTGGAATTTAATTACCTCTTGAAGGGAAGATTTAATAGACAACAAGTGAAGAAACCTAGCCAATGTGTAGGAATGATTTATTTTGATAGATGATAGTTGATTCGTGAATGAAGGGTGGAAGGATAGCCGTACATTACTTTCTTTTGCCGGCCGAGGGGCGTCCATGTCCCCTGACAGAGATGTATTTGATTTAATCACAACATTGATCTACTACCGATCGAGCATCCATAGCCCCGATATAGATTATTGGAAATACCCCAAGATAGAGTTATATATCAATTTGCTTTTGCTCTTAGCTTTTAGCTTTTGATTGATTGCTTTTGATTCTTTTTCTTTCTAAAAACTTATTTCAGCTCTCTTGTTTGACAACGGGTTAAGAACCACTAATGACTTGATGGAAGGAGGTGAAAGTGATTGTGATGAAGACATTAGCTAGTGTCAAAAATATGTTCAAAATTTCTTCACAACAATTTTGTTAGATGTTGAATGTGATAGGATCTATAAGAGGTCAGTTGTTCTTTAATTTACCAAGGTGATAAAAGACCAGGGTCAAACGGATACCATAGAGATAAATGTCACAAAATGCATGCGAAAAGGCTAACCACAATATCACCGAAGGGATGGAAATGGTAGGAAGACTTGCAGAGGAAGGATAAGAAAGGGAAGAAAGAAACATCCATGTGTATGCATAATACCTGATTGCAATGTTTGATCTTTGTACCTTTGATTTTTGTTGTGTTTTCTCAATGTTTTTGTATGTTTGAATTTTTTTTTTTTTAAATTTTTGATAGTTTTTGGAAAGGTGGGACCAATAAAGTCACTCTACGTGATAAGATCCACCAACAATGTTTGTAATTTCTTTGATAAGGGAGACTAAACGTGATTGTTTATCAAGCGTAATATTTTCTCTGATCTCGATGATCGAGGTGAGCTTGTACTCAACAAATGACTGTGATTTATCTTGAAACATGGATTTCAGTATGTGGGAGATTGAATTCCCCATCTAGAGGTTTATGCACTTTGTGCCATACTTGATGGTTATGTTGATGTGTGTTCTTGAATCGCGTTTGATTTATAATTTTGAGATTGTTTAAGTTTTTGGGAGCTATAGAGCTCTTGAAAGTTTTGAACTGAGCTTGATAATGAACCTGTTTGGGTTTTTTATAAGCTGACACATGAATTTTCTGATCCCAGAGAAGGAGAAGAAAGTGAACACGGATGTTTAGAAGTGATGCGAGAATTGACTATGGGAGGTGAGCCAAGTATTGAAGAGGATGAGCTACCAGGAGGTGAGCCACGATAGAAGATGACGAAGGGCTACTTAGAATACGGCCCTAAGATGGAAGAAAATTGGGCTATGAGGACATGGCCCAAGAATAGAAGATGATGAGCTACCCCAAGGCCACCCATATATGAAAGATAATGGAGGGCTACTAGGACGTGGCCCAAGAATAGAAGGTGATGGACTACCAGGAGGTGACCCACAAGTAGAGAAAGAAGGGCTACTAGGATGTGGTCCCAAGATAGAAGAAGATGATGGGCTACCCAATGTTGACCCAAGGAGAGATTTTGATTGAGGAATGGTGATGGATAATGAATGATTTGGCAATGAGAAGATAGGTCAAGGATCAATGCTAGACCTCAGTATTTCATCATGCTCAGAGGAAGGTGAAGATGGAATATAAGAAGAATCAAATTCCTATGACCCTATGCTTTTCCTCTATGTTATGTCTCTAAAGGGATCAATTTCTTCTCCCAAATACGTGAGCGTATCAAGTTCTAGAAAGAATCCTTGTAGAGGGATATCATCATGTAGTTTGATTGTTCCATCATCTTGAGAGAAATCAATCAAAGTATAGTTTGTTTTTCGACCATAGGAGGCTGACTAGAAGAAATGGGTTCGCTAACTGGGGAAGATTGATTGATAGAAGAAGATGACTTAAGAGAGGAAGTAGGATTGGAGGAAAGCATCTCATGAATGGATGATTTGGATATGGACCTAGATTAATTTTCTAGAAGACGATGCAATGTAGGTTGGAAAGTAGGATCACATAGCCATTCGTTAAGTTACGATGTAGGAGTTGAATTAGATGATTGACTAGAGGGAATCCGAGTCATGGAACTCTTGAACGGAGGAAGATGTCATTTGGAAATCAAGATGACCGATGAAGGAGGTCCTGCGAAGAATGAGAGGACCATGACTTAAGAACCAAATTAGATGTCCGATTGATGGAACTTGGAGTCACACGAGTCTTCAAAGGAGGAAGACATCGTTGAGGTGAGTTGGAATAAAGGTCCTATGAAGGAAGGGAGGACCGTGATTCAAGATTTTATCTAGGGGTATTTGGACAATAGTTTGGATCTAAGTCTTCGGAGGAAGAGTGGGATTTGAATTTTAGTTTGGATTTGAATCGGAAGAAGAAGAGTGGGGGGAACCTGAATAATAATTTGGATTAGAAGCATCCAAACCATACCACTAAATTATACTATGAGCTGAAGGTGGGAACATGGTACTCGAGTGGGATGTCTAGCACAAAGAACCAAGTGAGGTTTAGTCATAATGGGTATCTTTTGATTTGAATTATTTAAACCTAGGTTCCATATTGTAGTAAATATGGGGAGCTCATTTGCGATAGTCGATCATTGTTGGCATTTCTTAAACACAAATGTCTAGATCTAGATAGTGTGATGGAACTCCTTTAAAGGGAAGAAAGTGACATGTTTATTCGAGTAATAATGAGAACCAACTAGACATTGCATAAGTATGTAATGTAGCCAAATTAAGAACAAACCGGATATCTATGCCAAATAATATGAACTCCAAAAGAAAATAGATCTCCTTCTTTTTTATAAAATAATGAATTACAATGTTTCCTAAATAGGAAAACAACTCCCAACTCGAGTTTCCAAGAAACTCTAGCTAACTTTGACTAAATCTACTATAGGTGGCGGAAATTACTATTTTTGAAGAGTTCTACTAGAACTCTGCTTTATTCTTAGTAAGTTCGCATGCTTATTCTATGGGCACAAAAATTTCCACGCATCTTCTACATCCCTAAATTAGAGGAATTGCCAACTTTCTAACTCACAATGAAAATTAATAGACTAAAATTAACTAATGCTTAAAAATAGGAAAAAATCGAACTATAACTTAAATCCTAATTTTGGCCTCAAGATGGAGGATTTAGGGCCCGAAAACATGTCGAAAACCTTGCCCCCAATTGGTAGGGTGGGTTACCTAGGCTGCGTTTGTCTCATCAAAACACGTGGTTTTAAAAAAACAGACTCAAACAAACACCGGAAGCTCAAGTTATGACAAAGGAAAGAATTGTTAAGTTCCAACTAATACCAGGCGCATCGGTATGGAGATGCGTGTGTGATTTTTAAAGAAGGTCTAAGGAAAATGGACATGTGATGATGCAATCTCGATGAGATCGAAAATGATTTTCCTAGAAAATAATTTTTCCAGATGAATAATCACAAGGAATAATCATGCAAGTGTGAAAACAAATACCAATCAATAAGGAAATGCACCCTATGAAAATGCGTGTGTAAAGTGATAGTTTGATGCAAAGATGATCAACACAATGTCAATATTTACATCAAGCTTGAAATGAACAAGGCATAAATATTAACAAAGGGTAGATGTGACTCCCAATCAAAGGATACCATGAAAATTTCAACAACCAACAAGGCCTAAATGTTAAAGGACGAGGATTACAAATGTAAGCCATGTAACCACACCAATTGGACACATTAATCAAGCTTCATGGAGAAGTGAGATATTAGTGCCAAAGTGGTATCAAAACGATAGAAACAAAGTAAGCGACACTCTTCAATATTTTGGACAATGTTTAAAGTAAAACCAAGTCAAGGTATACTAAGGATGTGTTAAAATGTGTGCGCAGTGTAATGCCACAATGTGGATACTTAGATCACGTTTACGAAAAACATGACATAAGTATCTTAATTGTGTCAAGACAATGCAAATGAGGTAACACGTCAAAGGGAGATCAAATGATGAATCAATCCGAACTATGATGATGATCTTGAAATCAAGATCAAGTGGCCATCAAAGATATGAGGATGCATCCATGCACTTTAGACGTTTAACAACTCATTTGCAAACATGGATGAGTGTAAACGGACAAAAAAGTGGTGAACACTATCTATGACAACACTCGAAAAGATGCCTTCTGTTGCCCCAAATGGGCAACAAGAATGCAAAGGTGTAGATCAAAAATATGAAAAATAAACTAAGTGCCACTTGGGTAGAGCTTTGCCTCGTCTGAAGGTGAGAAAGAAGCTAAGTTAAGTGAAACGTCGTCTAATTTCCATGATGAAAGGCACTTAGATCTAACTTAAGTGGAATTTTTGCCTTATTGAAAAACAAGGTTCAGACTCCAAATAAGTTGTCACTTTGTGTGGCTTGACGTGACAAGGACTAGTAAAGTGGGCTCCAAGAACAAATGGCTTTCCTAATAAGTTCTCTCAACTAGGTGTCACAAAGTTATCACCGAGCTGGGTGATTTACCTAAAAATTCGCAATGACTAGTTTGGGAGTATCTTGGCTTTGCCCCCTTCAAGCACAGTGGGAAATAAATGCATCCAACGTGTAATTTTAATAGGGTCATGATAGGAAAACTTGTAACTCTAACTCACATTGAGGAAAACTAATCAAGTGGGTAAGTGGAGTGCTTCTTGTTTCATCCACGAGGTTACTCGGTGATGGATTACTTTAGGGTTCCTGAAACCACCCCCATTGTTGTAGCTTAAGGCATTATGCCAAAGGGGTTATGTTCCAGTTGAGCGGATAGGGACGTACCCTTTTCTGAAACCTGCAATCTGATATTTTGAATATGGTGTGTTTTTATCTTGTTTAACTTAATGTGGTTTTAAGTGGCACACCATTTGGAAACTGTAAAAACACATGTATTAGATGGTTTTGTTTTGTTTCATTTTGACACCTTTCTTTGACAAGCAATTTTGGTCCTACATACCAAGAGTTAGTAGTTTTCCACAAAATATCATGATATCAAAATAGAGTTTGCGTGTTGCTTTTGATTCCTAAGATCACCAAAAGGCGTGAAGGAAGAGCATACACAATGCAAAAACTCAACTAAAACAAGTTTTATGGAAAAATACATTAAGTGTGCCTTGTAAAAGATAGAGTTCGTTTTTAACCAACTTTGAAATGTTCATCCATTAGGAAGCGTAATTTAAGTGTTTTTGAAAGCAATAAGAGGGTTTTGGAAGTGTTTTTGGTTCCCAAGATCACCTAGAAGGTGCGAGGGAAGAGCATACACACTTCGAAAAACCTCTATCAACTAAGACATGGAACACTTAGCTAATTTAGTCAAAAATAAGAACAAAATAACCCTACAAACAACTGATTAGTGCCACAAAACCTTTCAAAGTGTTAGAATGGCCAATAAGACAATTTTTAGACTTTAAGACACGTTAAAAAATGACTATTTACCTAATAATGTAAGCCATAAATTTTTGTTAAGTCAAAATCCTAATTTTATGATTTCATTATGTATTTCTCTTCAATACCTTTCCAACACAATGAAAACGGAGTCGTTTTGAGCTCGGGAGAAAAAGTTATGGCCTCTGGAAGATTGGTGGTGAATGCAGTTTGATGACGCGAGTATGATGAGATACGCACTGTTTCAACGGATACGTGTGCGCGCAGTGTTTTTGCACCCGAAACATAGAAAAATTATCAATAGTGATGCGAAGTGCCTATGATGGACACGTGCTTGTTTAATGGATACGCACATACAGATAAGTGTTTTTGTGCCCAAAAACACGAGAAAACACAAAATAGTGATGTAGACGCGCTCAATATGACGGATATGTTCTGTTTCAATTGTTACACATGTGTGTAGGTGTTTTTACACCTAGAAACATATAAAACACATAAATAGTGATACATGATGCCCAAAGTATCATGGATACGTGCTGTTTCTAACGGATACACACGCCCCTTTGTAAACACCTACGCGCACCCTATGAAAAACCTGCAAAACTCACGGATTTTCAAAATTTCAAAAGCAAACAGGTTAGTTGTTAGTCAAAGCAACCTATTTCTAAACCAAACCCACAAAATATATGCAAATGAAGGTTATTTAGCTAGTGTTAGAAACAGAAATGAGGAATTAACAAGTGTTTTGACCCAAAAACTTGAAAATGAACTTTGAAAAACCTAAAAGACCTCCATTAATGGAGGATGGACATAAGTGTCCCATCGGGCATGCCAAATGTGTTTAATGAAAGGTTATAAAATCTATTGAAATGGAGTAAGACGCAAAGCTTTTTACAAAGTTCCCATGATGGACCATCGGATAAGAAATGCGCAAGGAAACCTACTTTGCATGTATTCAAACTTAAAATAAACAAGAAATCTAGCAAATATAACTAACCTCTATTCTTTGAAAGCTTAATAAAACATGCCTACTAAAGACTTAAGCATTCAATTTTGTTGTTTATTCCATGAGGGTGAATGAATCTCACTAAATGGCTACATGGCCAAGTTTAGCTATTTCATTACTAACCTATCATGGGTGCAAGATGAAGATATTTTAATGGAGGATAGCCAAGATCAAATGCCTATTAGCTTGGCTAATGCAAATGAGCTCTTAAGCTTTCATAGGATTGTTTTGGCTTTAGCTTATGTAAAGTTGTATGTTTGAATGGGTAGTCTTAGCCTTGTATTTATACTTTTTGGTTTGGAAGAATTTGGAATTTGGGTGCATGTGGGACTAAAGCTTAAAAAGCACTTTTAGATTAGATTACGATAAACATGCTTTAGGCTTAGTTAAGCTAGGATTAGGCTAGTTAACTAGGGTTTAGGCTAGTTAAACTTGATTAGCAAGTGATTAGAGACTCATTGAGAGTTGAGAGGGTCGATAATAACCAATTGTGATTGATAGATAGCCTACGAAGGCAATAGAAGTGGTCAGAGAGAACTAGGGAGGTTTTGAATGGTCGAAAGGAGGAATGTTTAGCTAATAAGAGAGATATTAGCCAAATAAGATGATTATAGGAGGAATATGACCGAGAAGGTGTCGTGAATGGGCATCTAAAAATGGAGCGAAGAAGGGGGAATTAAGGAAGTGTCATCAATTGGTTGAATTGGATGACATGCTAAGTGTAAGCATATTTTAGGTGTCTACATTTGCAAAGTGTGACCCTACTAGGACTTCAAACAACAGTTACCACAACAAAGAATCAAAGTCAATTATAATTGAATAAATGCAATCTTCCCATCAGTAACAAACATTAGATCCACATTACAAAATTAATGAGTATAATTAATCCAAATATAGTTAAATTTCTCTTAGGTATTAATTTAATAAAAATTAAATTAACACTATAGTTAAATATTCCTTAATTAATTTTAGAGGGTCAAAGGGGCCAAAACATATTAAATACCCAAGGTATTTAATTCCACTAGTTCTAAACAATAAACTAGGTTCTCATTTACATGAGGTTAGGAAAACACTCTCTTATTCCACAACGCAACCCATTAAAAAGGTCAACCCATGCTTTAGAGTTAAACATTTAAGTTAGAAAGGGGTAATTTCCCACTTATCCACTCTCAGACTCATCTTTACACTTCAACCTAGTTTTCACATAATTAACACACTTAAGGTTTCTTGAAAACATGTCATTGGATTGGAAATTTCTTCCCCTTTCCAATGATATAAATAAGTCCTCCTAACTCATCATATTTCTTAAGTTACAGGTTGGCGGGCACAGGAAGGAAATTTTTCCCAAAGGTGGGCACTGCCGGGCCCAGTGAAGACTTTTCGCTTGGGAAGGTTTGGAAAAGGCATGGAGCGAGGGAGGTAATTTGGTGCTTTGCACTTTGGGAAAAAGTGCAAGTTATAACCACGTGCCCACTGAGTCCTGTAGTGGGGCTTCACGCTAAAGGAAGAAAACTTGCCCCAAGCTACAAGGGACACGTGGCATGTTTTCAAGCCAACACGGGAAGGCATATCGCTAGAGGTGATTTGGATTTTAATTATTTTTTTGAAAGGGAGAAAAGGTTTAAAAACATCCTGCGCCTCCATTTATGCCTAGTGATGCCACGTGTCCGGCCCAGAAGCTACAAGTGGGAAAGCAAATTTCGGGTAAAACTTAGAAATTTTTGCCAATCTTTTCCAAAAGTGATAAGGTCTAAAACAATTCACGCCTCAGCTGACACCCGAAGAAGCCACATGTCGGACTCACACAGTGACGGTGGGAAGTGGACCGGTGAGGAGACTTAAGACTTTGTGCTAATTTTTCAAAAAGAAAAGTTTAAAGGTACGGGCCCATGAACTCGTGGAAAAGTGTGTGTGTGTGTGTGTGTGTGTCATATATATATATATGTATCTATAAATATATATTCTCGAAAGCTTGAAGGATGCGGGGTTAAACAGCCGCCAAGGAAACTTAGAAATAGTGAATTTTTCAAACTTAGAGATTTTATTATTATTATTATTATTTTTCCAAAGGGAAAAATTAGGCTATGCAGAGCTACGGAAGGACTTGTGAATTTTGCATTTTTGCAAAAAAATCCTAAATAATTTTTGGGCCTACGGATCGATTTACAAAAATTTCATTATTTTTACAATTAGTTTTTTCTTTAAACCAAATAAGTAAAAAATTCAAAAGGCCATAATTTTCGTCTGCAGAAGCTCAAATTTGAGAATATAAGGACTTTTAGAAAAGAGGCTCAAACTCCTGTTTACATAGGAAGCACAAAATCTTATTTTCAACAAACTTAGATGGGTGAAATTTAAGAAAACGTCTTTTCTGTCATAAAAATGTGAACTAAACTTTTCAACTGCCAGATTTGGTCTAATTTGCTATTCTTTCTTCTTCAACACACCAAATAGGCATGGAGAAAAGTACTTGAATGGATTGGAAAGATTAATTGATTAATGGTTGAGATTACAACATGAATTTATTTTCTTTTATGTGAAATTGCATTATTTTCCCCTCTTTCACGATTACTAGAGTTACGAATAAATTACGAGGGCAATCATGATTGTCTCATGAAATGCTTTGTTCATCCTTAGTTCATTTTAAAGTTTCATTTGTCTTTCATTGTTGCATGGTACTCTGTATGTTTTTTCGATATTGATTTCGGGTTTGAAACAAAACTAACAAAGATCTGTGTATTTTAAAATGGAAATTTATCTATTACATTTGGCATACTTTAAACATTTAAGTCCATTTCCATTAAAAAGTTCACAATGTTCAACTTTCCTTCAATCAATACGTGAAAAGCAAGAATGTAATCATATTTCTTTTCAACCATACCGCATTTTGAATAACACAGAGAACATTGTGAACTTTTGTAGAAAATAATCAAATTCTCAACTCCATTTCAAACAACAAAATAATTGAATAAATAGAAAAGGGAGAGAGGAGGATGAGGGTGGCTCCGTGTAGGATGCCACATCACTCATTCTCAACTCCACCTCACAAGTCAACTTCAAACTCAAAAGCACAATTAATAAGTGGGTGAATAAATGACATTTTATTTACACACACAATCCAAGTCCACAACCCTTAAGGACCAAAATTAATTTCATGTAAGAAAACGTGGTAAAAACTTACAACTTGCCTTCCCAAAATACATAATAAGGCCTAATTTGAATCCCAACCCATAGGAAGGGTTGGTGTAACAATTTAAGAGTGCGGGACAAGTTTAACTTGTCCCAAAGCCTCAAAATCAGCCCCTAAGGACAGATCCGAATTTCAAAGGAAGGTGGAGTGTTTCACACTCAAAGCTACTTACATATAACTTACAACACATAATCCAAGAGCCATTAGCTCTAATAAATGCATTTTTTGACCCATTTTAATTTATTTAACAACATGATTACTCACTAATCTATACACAAATAAAATAAACAATAAAGGGGAAAACACATCACTAAAATCCACATACTAAAATTTACAAAAGAAACTAAATAAAAGAATACACATAACCCTTGGTCACATTTAAAGGTGATCTCCCCATGAGGACCTCTAATGACATAAACCAAACAAACACAAACAAATACATGTTTCCATGGTGAACCTTGTTGAATTCATCTAGGATTCCAATGTGGTTGGTCTCCAATCCCCGATGTTTGTTGTGACATGTTAACTGCATGAAGCAAAAACACCTCCTTTGGCCTTAGGGTGGATCGGATCATCCAAAATAAATATACAATAAAAATCCAAATTCATCTATATAAAAATCAAATATCATCAAGAAAGTAATGAAATCATTTATAATATCATCAATAACCATATGATCATAAAATTAGTTCAATTATTTAGGTCTACTCATATGAAAAAATAACACATGTCTAAAAAAACACACACACACACACACACACACACACACACACACACACACACATACACACACCAACCATGTCAATAAGCATATCAACCTCAATATAAAATGTCTCAATAATACACATGCATCATATATGAATCAAAATCAACAATAGTCCAAGATCTCTAACATCTAACATCATGCCATATCAAAAGCTATAATAACATCCATAAGTATAGTTGATAATGTCATAATCAACAAAAAAAGGTGTCAGGAGGAAGTGGGCACCACATCTTGCTCCCCTTAGACTCGAATTCCTCCTAGAAGTCACTGGAATAGGTGTGGAAACTAAACTCGTAGCAAAGTAGCATCCTCCCATGTAGCCGCGAGTCTCATCATTTCTATCCCACTACACTCAAACTGGTCAATGTTTCTACCTCAAAGGCTCGGGTCTGCGCTCTATAATGCATACGAGCTCCACCATCACCTTCCACGATCCTACACCTATAATGAGTCCAATCTAGCACATGAGAAGGGTCAACAATATATCTCCTAAGTCTTGAAACATGAAACACATCATGGATGCGAGACACACTTAGGTGGTAATGCTAGGCAGTAGGCTAAAGGACTGATATGCTCCAAGATCTTAGAGGGGCCCACGAATATAGGAGCTAACTTAGAACCTTTTCCATAATGGATAGGGATCTTATGTGGCACGACACGAAAGAAAACCTTCATGCCCACATCAAAACTATGGTGAGTATGTATGCTCATCTGCATACTTATTTTGTCTATCATGTGCCTCTTGCGGTCTCTGTCGATCATAACCACATGTTGCTCCATGTCCTACAATAAAGTTGGCCCAATAGAAACCCTGTTCTCTAACCTATCCCAATTAAGAGGTATCTGCACTCTCTGCCATATAGTGCACGGAAAGGAGCCATGCCGCTATTGAACTCTAAAAACTATTATCGTAGGAAAACTCCAGCCAAGTACAAATACTCCTCCCATCTCATTTTGGTGATCCATAACATACATCCTAAGAATGTCCTCTAAGATTTGATTGACCCACTTCTCAGTCTATCCATCTATCTGAGGGTGATACGCCATGCTGAAATTGATCTTCGTTCCGAGGGCATGCTGCATGGTAGTCTAAAAGTGGGAAGTATACTGAGAGGATCGTGGTCTGAATGATCTTCTATGGAATCCCATGCAATCTAACAATCTCATCTTGATATACCAGTGCCACTCCACTAGCTGTATAGGTGGTCTTCACTAGAGAAAAATGAGCCACTTTCATCAATTCATCCAACATGAACATGATAGTGTTGTGGTGGAATCTCGACATCGGTAGCCCAATAATGAAGTCACGGAAATGGTATCCCATTTCCTTTCTAGAATAGCATGAGGAAAGATAAGGCTAGTTGGATGTTGATGCTCGAACTTCACTTTTTGACACTCTAAAAAACATGACAAAAACTAAACCACGTCTCTACGAAGTCCCCTCCAGTGATATCCTGCTGTATCAAAGTGGCGTGCATCTTCTTCACCCTGGGATGGGCTGAATAGGGTGCTTGATGTGCCTCTGTCAGAATGTCCTGCCTCAAGCCTCCATCTCTGGGAACATAAATCCGGCCTCTGTTCCTGAGGAGGCCATCTTCCTCTAAAGAAAAACCATCGAAATTCCCCTCAAGGGGTCTCTCAGACTCGATCTCCTCTCTAGCTACAATATTGAAGCAGTTGTGAGGAAGCTATTGTAGAATCCTACTCCACAAATTTGTGTTCACTGCAATGGCCATAACCACATGTCTCCTTCTACTAAGAGCATCTACAACCACATTCTCATTCCCTTTCACATGCTTTATCTCCATGTCATACTCATAAAGCAACTCCATCTAATGCCGTTGATGAGTGTTGAGATTGGGTTGCGTGAAGAGGTGGCGAAGACTCAAGTGATCAGTCCTGAGTGTGAATATCCAACCAAGAAGGAAGTGTCTCCATCGGACCAAGGCGTGCACAAATGCCGTAAGCTCAAGATCATGAGTTGGATAATTGAGCTCATAATCTTTGAGTTTGCAAGACTCAAAAGAAACTACTTTTCCCTCCTGCATCAACACACCTCCAACTCCTGCCAAAGAAGCATCCATCCATATGAAAAAATCACCCTGCGTATCTGGCACTGCAAGAACAAGTGTTTTCGTGAGGCATTCCTTTAGTGTCCTAAAGGCTGCTCACATCTATTTGACCAAACAAACTTATTCCCTTTCCATTGAAGGGAAGTGATGGGGTGCGTAACCTGAGAGAAGTCCTAAAAAATCTCCTGTAATATCCTACCAAGCCCATGAAATTGCGCACCTCTGTCACACTAGTGGGTGCTGGCCAATCCATAATAGCTCGAATCTTGGAAGGATCGACTGCGATACCTTCCCTAGAAATGATGTGGCCCAAATATTGCACCTCTATCTAAAAGAACACACACTTCTCTAAGTTCCCGTAAAGTTGCTACTCACGAAGACACTAAAGAACCTGGCGAAGGTGGTGTTGGTATCCAAATTGATTCTCCCTTAGAAACCGAGAAGCATCAAAGATTTAGCAAGACATGGAGAGAAAGAAAAATCATATTATGAGTTGTTTTGTGGCGGGGAGGATTCATATGAGTCTTTTCACTCGGGCATTGGAGAAATGAATAAGCACCTTCATTAAGGATTTGATCTATCCTCTTGCTTTAGGTCGAGCATTTCGACCAAGGTGAGAGGAATCATTTTTAACCTTTGTCGGTGAAGGAGAATGAAGATATCCTTCTTTGCACAAATTTGAAAAGGAAACCTGAAAGAAAATATGATCAATGCAACACAATTTAACTCTCATGAGTTGTCACTTCTAAAGAATGGTGATATTTTCACAACAAGCTTAAGGTTACTACAGACATTATGGAATCCTGATTGCTTCTATAGTAGAATTTATACATTTGTGGACATGCACAGAGGTAGTTAAGGTGGGATTCATTGTTTTTTGAATAATTTTGGTGGGAGATTAAGCAGGATAAAATTGATTATGACATATCTTTGAGAACTTTTACAAAAATTGGAATGCTAATGACAGAAAGCTTCACAATAGCTAAAATATTCCTTCAACTAGAAGGTGTACATCAATGGAGGCTCAGATTTACATGATTTCACACAATCTCCAAGAATTTAACACAAAGGCTTGAGCTAAAGACTCAATTAAACATTAAGACCCCTGGTTCCTCACGCCTAAGATACACTCAAAGGCTTACAGAACAATCTTTATCAACAAAATGGCAAGTAAAGTGATTATAAATTGTCTATCTCATTACAAGATGAAGGATCTTCTCGTAATGGAATTGCAAATGCCAAAAAACTATCAGGGGACAAGATCTGTGTGATTTGGAGGGATTTTAACATAAGATTGCAATAGGAAGAAGAAAAACTACTTGCAGACATTCTGAAATAAAGCAAACATAAATTTTCCCAAGATTAACATAGATTAATTTGAAGTTGATTAGATTCATAGTAGGGGATAGTTTCTTTGAATAGTCTCAAAGCTTGTCAATGGTTGTACACTCACAACCAACTTGACGTGATTAAAATCTAAAACATAGGAAATTAACAAGTTTCTCAGATTGGTCTCTCAGGAAGATGGGCTTTCTCAAATTTTTCATAAGATTTCAACCCCTGACCCTTTGCAAGATTATTCTCATTGCATTTATACATTTCACTCGCTCACTCATCCCAAAGTTTCCCCCTAAAAAGAAGAATATTCAAGGAACCTTTTCTTGTTACCAATTTGTCTTAGAAAGTGACGTTTAACAAATTTACATCGCAACTACAGGTGGACAAATCATGACTCGATCACATTTCTGGACCCTTGACTAATGACAAGGATGCCATGCCACAACTTTTCAAAAAGTCCTTGTAATCATTATTTTTATTCTTTCATGTGAGAAATCCCCATTTTAATCATTTTCCGGTGGCTCTGTATAAGCTGGATCTGACAGGCAATCCTTTTCACCCTCGAGGAAACACCTTTTTCATCCCTTTTGCACTGTAACCTCCATCATTTCAGCCTTTTCCCAATTTTTTCTTCTATAACTCTGCTCTACATTCAAACTTCACGGTAATTCACTTTTTACAAGTGCCCGAGCAATTCCAACTTTAAAATATCAACCTTAACAATCCTTAGAATCACAAATTTAAGCTTTAAATCCATTCAATTGCACTTTGCAGACAAAAAGGAAAAGGGGCTTTAATAAAATATGATAGAAAATAATGCGTATTGGCATCCCTAGGAGTCTTGGAGCAAAAATGGTGGAAAAATCAGATGTAATGCACAACAACCATTGATTCTTCCCCTTCTCAGCTTTAGATTAGATCCGTCCATGTGTTTCTTTGGCACAACTACAAAGGAGAAGTACAGAGGCAAGTTTCCAAACAAGCACGGGCCTTCGACATGCCTGGGCCCAAGAAAATTTCCCTTTGGCCTTTGAAAAGTCTCAGTATAAAAGGAACCAGCGGAAGCCTCCACGTGTCTCAATGGCGCACTTTTGATATGGTGCCCAGAGCGGAGACCCCAAACAAGTGCGGGCTCACCACATGTCTCAGTTTGATAGAGTTGTTGAAAAATTTTAAGGACCAGTGGAAGGCACCATGTGTCTAGGGTCCGAGAAAATTTTCCTTATCTATTGAAAATTCCAAGCAAGGGCAGAGTGAGCGGAAACTTCCACGTGTCCCCATGGCGCTCTTTCAAAAATAAAATTCAGGGATAGGTCCCCAAATAAGCACGGGCCCTCCACTTGTCCCAGGTGTTAAAAAGTTGCTTGAAAAGTTTAATTATAAAGAGGAGCCAGTGGAAGCCTCCACGTGTCTCCTTGGTGCAAATTTGAGATGGTGTCAAAAAGCGGAGACCTTAGACAAGCATAGGACTACCACATGTCTCCTTGGTGTAATTGCTAAGATAGGGCCCAGAGGTGGATCCTCAAATGAGTGTCGGCCCTCTACGTGACCATGGTTTGATGAAGTTGCATTGACCGCATGAAAAAAATGTCTAAGTCTAGGCAAGGCAGCGGAAACCTCCACGTGTCTCCTTGGCGCAACTCCAAAGGTCAAACCAAGAGGTAAATTTTTAGATGAGCGCAGGCCCTCCACGTGGACAAGACTTGAGTTGAAGCAAACCTTAGAGTTTCAAAGTGCCCCACTGAGCCACATCTAATCGAAAGGACCACATTTCCATAGATGTTGAGATATAAATTGATGGGGAAAACACACTCGTCAAACCGTAAAATGTAGGGAAATCACCATTTGCACCCAGTAAATGAATTTTTCTTTAAGGAAAAATAATTTGGAAATGATATAAGGCCCAAATGTGATCCACTAAGCCACATCCAATCAGAAAGGACCACGTTTCCACAGATATTGGGATAAAAATTGACAGGGAAAACAAAATGTGACTGTGAAAAAAATAGAAGGAAGGAAAAACCTGAGTTTACACCCAAGTTACAAATTATTTCACATGGACAGAGAGGAATGAAAAAAATTCTAGACTTAAAGTGATCCTTGACCAAAGGAAGAGACTGATCATGGTAACCAAATGAAGGACAAAGCTTTCATGCATCAATACAGGGAGATAGAAAACATGACAGAGCCCATAATTGAAGAATTTCAAGGAAAATGGGGCAAGATCAAATTGAGCACCAACATCAGCTCTGATTTGGGGATGGGAACTCCCTGTGAGTGCCACAAGAAAAAATAGTAGACCAAGTGCCAAAATTAAACCATTGGGCAACGGATTCAAAGAACAAGCTTACAGAGTAGAACAATAATAACCAACTCCCCCAAGGACGAACCGAGAACAAACAAAACAGAAGCCAAGGACCATGAAGAAAAAAAAAAAAAACACAAAATCAGAAAGAAACCAAAATACTATACACTGTACAATGGTGTATACCTTGATTCTTAAAAATCAATCAAGGAAATGTTTCAAATGCCTGTCATTAATAGGAAACTCAAGCAATTCCCCATCTAAGTCTTTTAAGAAGAAGGTATGTTCACTAATTCGAATGTCAATTGAATAAGGGCCCATCCATAATGCATCAAACTTTCCATGTTTTCCCTTATCCTTGTGCCTACTATCCCACAATAGCACAAGATCTCCCACATTGAAAGCTCTTGAAGTCACCTTCTTATGAATAATTTCTTCAATTTCTCTCTGAATTTTACATGCCTCGATGGGACACCCTTCTTTCTTCATCTAACTCAATAATCTGATTCATGTAAGAATCATAGGGACTTACCTCTTGATCTTCCAGTTGTTGAAGAAATTGAAATGAAGACAATTGCATATGCAGGGGCAACAGAGCTTGAGTTCTATACACCAATTCTAATGGGATTTTTCCAGTAGCTCATTTAACAGTGATTCAATCAGCCCAAACAACAAACTTCAACCGCCCACCCGCTTCATTTTTTTCAACTCCAAAGTTCTTCTAATTATCTTCAAGTTTTTATTGTTGGACTTTGCTTGTCCATTTACTTGGGGATTATAATTAGAGGCATATGTCAAATTGATCCCATATTCATGGCACATGGCCACCAAAGGTTTAGCCTGGAAGCTCATGGCATTATCAGCAACTATTTTGGTAGGAACTCCAAACCTACAAATGATATGATTCAGAATGAAATCCATGACAATTTGGTGAGTTGCTTTCTTGGTGGGGATTGCCTCCACCCACTTGGTGAAGTAATCAGTGGCTACTAAAATCCACTTATGGCCAAGCACTTGAAGGATCTGAAATCTCACCAATGAAGTCCATTCCCCATTGCCTAAATGGGGCTTCAATTGATACATGTTGCAAAGGAAGGGAGCCTGAAGCTTTTAGTATTCTAGAAAAGTGTTGGAAACTTTCACATTTTCTTACCAATAGAGTTGTATCTTTGAAAAGAGTTGGCCACCAATAACCAGCCCTTAAGATTTTATGAGATGTGACTCTTCCAGCAAAATGCCCCCATCCCCCCAAACTCCTCCATGGAGATCAACAATTATTTTAGGGGCTTCATCTTCAGTAATTCATCTTAAGAGAACTCCCTCAGGGTTCTTCCAAGCTAACCCAAAATCAGTAATGACATATTTTTGGGAAGCTAAATTAAGTGCTCTTTCGGATTCTTGCTCAAATGTTTGAGATAGAAAATGGTGTCCTTGTACCATTCAAAATTTATCAGTTTTTCAAGGACATTCAACCTTTCTTCTTCAACTTCATTTACCTCAATTGTTTGTAGATTTCTCTCTACCATAAGTTTTTCAGGCCCAAACCTCTGACTATTTTTATTATTTGGATATCCATATGACACTCTTGCATTTTTTTAACCCATCGACATATTTTTCTTGAAACCTCCATTTCTGATAGGATATCTTTCACCATGGTGTGGGGAACATAAGAAATGACTTGGAACTCAGAATATATGGCCTGAAGACCTTTGTTTCTTTTACCAAAGCAAATTCCTCCTTCTCCATGATAGTATAATTTAGCTTAGCTCCTTGTAATGCCTTACTGAAAAAGGCAATTGGTCTTTCATCTCCCTCATCATCCTTCTACAACAACACAAATGTAATAGTACTTTCTAAAGCAAAATAAAACATTTGGAAAGTCTTCTTATAATCCAGAGCTATTAAAATAGGGGCATTCTTTAATGCTTCTTTGATCCCAACAAAATCTTTAATAGATATTTCTTCCCATTTGATAAGTTGATCTTTATTTAGCATGTGAGTGATTGGGATAGTTATTTCAAAAAAGTTGGAGATAAATCTCCTAATAAAATTAATCGCCCAAAAAAGATGGAATTCTCTTCTTGGTTCTTGGAATAGGGACTTCTTGATGGCTTCTACCCTTTCGGGATCAATCATCACCCCTTCCTTTGACATAATGTTCCCAAGCAACTTTTCTTTCTATACTCCAAAATGACACTTCTTGGGATTTAGTGAAATACCATACTCCCTGCATATTAACAACATTTTTCTAAGTGTTGCGGTGGTCACTCCTTTTCTAGAGAAAATAGTCCCATCATCTTGACATACAACAATGAAATCATTAATATAGCTAGAGAAAGCTACATTCATTACTCTTTGGAAATTGGCTTGGCTCTAGCATTCATTAGACCAAAAGGTATTTCGACATATACATATGTTCCCAAGGAGTGGTAAAGCAGTCTCGATTCACTCGATTCCTTCACAACTACCTGGTTATATCCGAGAAAAACCATCCAAGGTGGATAAAATTCCGAACAAGTAACCAATTTAATATATTGTCCATATTTGGCAGAGGGTAGTTATCCTTCATTGATGCTCTATTAAAGTTTCTAAAGTCCACACACAACATTATATCTCCATTCTTCTTTCTGACAGGTACCAAGTTTGCAACCCATGATGAGTACCTTATGGGCTGTATGATTCCTCCATCCCTCAATTTTTTCAATTATCTTGCATCTTCAGGGAAAGGAGTGGATTGATTGGCCTCTGTTTCTACCTAAACAACTTGGCAGAAGCTTCCAAGGGAATTTCATGATGGAAAAGATCCTCTCTGTATGCTTTTAGTTCAGAATAAGACCATGTTAAGCAGTCCCAGTATTTCTTCAACAATTGGACATACAACTGATTTTCTTCCTTGCTCATATTGCTACCTAGCCAGATCTTATGTGGTTTATCCTTTGTGCCCAGGCCGTGATCTTGACCTCCTCGAGGATGACATGTTTCTATTGAAAATGTAATCAACATTATCAAAGTTTGATTCAAGTGCTACCAAACCTTTGGGAATAGTATTGGTCTTCAACTGAATGATGTCTTTGCCAAATAAAGTATCCTTTCCATCATCCACACAAACCATTGGCTCCCAATATATATGTTGATCAATGAATTCTCCTTGGTTCTACAAAAACCTTTGCACCTGGGCATCGTCTTCGAACACTTGCCAGTGTTTAACTTTGTCAGGAACAGATGGCCTAGTAAATACCTCAATGTTACACTCACAATAGGGGGATACAATACAATTTTCAAATCTGGACCCTAATATGGCCAATTTGTCTAGTAGAGTATTGTACTTCCTATCGTGATGTATTATGTTGAAGGATTCAAACATTTCAATCAAATCGCAGACTGCATGCTTATATTGCTTCATTCTCTAATTTTTTGTTGCATATAGTTTTCTAACTTGCTTGACAATTAGCTCTGAGTATCCTTTAACAATGATGTCTCTAATACCATATTTCAAAGTAATTCTTAAACCCATTAACAATGCTTCATATTCAGCAATGTTGTTAGTGCACTCAAAGTTGAGTTTAAAAGATTAAAAAAACTCTTCCTAGCTTGGAGATATCAGAACAATACCAACACCATTTCCAAATTTAGAGTGAGCCCCATCAAACAAAAAATTCCAAGGAGAACCTACTTGATTAAGAGACTTGCATTGATCAATTTTGTGCTCTTTACCATAAAAAAATCCGACAAAGTTATCTACATCAGTGTCATTGTATAACACTTCATAGGAAGCATTATTGGGATCCTCAATGAGATGTAGCATCTTCTTTTCACCATATAACTTTACAAGGCTGCCATCAATAGGTATAGTGGAAAAATACATATCCATTTGCACACTCCCACCCACACTAGTATCCCATTTTCTTGATAACAACATTCCCCATTTGGCAGGGCAATCAACAATAACAACATCTAGTTTTAAGTTCTTTCCTGGGTAGGCTGCACATTGCACTATCAAACCCTTGACACATCCAACCACTGGAATCTCTCTGGAATCCATGGTAGTGCACTTCCCATAAGATGTTGTCACTTTGATATCTAATTCATTCATGACCTTAAGAGGCATAACATTGGATGATGCTCTAGAGTCAAACATACAGTTGTGTAACAGCTTGTCCCTAATAATCAGAGTAGTGAAAATTGGATCTACATTCAGTTGGGACTCAACCAGGGATATTCCCAAATATACTTCAGGTGGCTCACCCAGTTCTTCCAGCACTTGGGGTTTTTCCAACTCTGCAATGGTAGGAGGAGTCTTAACATTGTTTACATTTCTGCCTTGGGTAATATTTTCTTCTTTCAATCCCAAATACTCAAAGACCCTTTTCTTGTGCTCAAGAATCCTAAGCAGCTCAAAAATTGGAATAGAAATATTGATCGACTCAAGACTTTGGAAATGTCATAAGGAAAATATTTGGGCAAGGCAACATTGGGAGGAATCTTGAGAAACTCATTTAATAGGAAAAGATTTTCATGGTCTAAGCATGGGTAGGATACCCGATTCATTGCTTGGGACACAAGGATTTTTCCAGATGTATCTTTCTTAGGAGTTTATTTTGAGATATTGGTGAGAACTGGAGTTTTTGGTTTGGATTGAGGCCCTGCCCCTTTGACAACTTTACTCCTAGTGTTATATTCCTTTTCATGGCCAACTACAACATTCATTAACAACTACCTATCCTCCTCATAAGGGATTCCTCCATCATACTTTTTAATCATTAATGCCCTTAAGTATTCAAAATCTTGTACCATATCTATTTAATAAGTATGAGAGGGAGGAAGGGTAATACCCAGTGGATGCAATCCCAAAAATCTGTAATAGTTTTGGCATTGATTAATTCAATCGAAGTTACTCCTTGTTGTGACCTTGTAGAGCACCCCATCATGCACACATCATCATCATTGTCATCATTAGCTTCCTCAAATTCTTTATCATCATCACATGGGGCATGTGGCAAGAAACATATATCACACCACTCAATTTCATTGGCTTCATCCACAACAACAACTCTGGCAGCTAAAGGATCATGCACCAATTTGTTTTCCCGGGTTGCGGGCTATCTATTTCCTGATCCCACGAGTCCTTTTCCTCTGTCATCAGATCTCTGATCATCTCTAGGATGATTTGCAAAAATTTCTTGACCTTGTTCTTTATGATGAACTTGGGAACCTTGTCCAATCCCCTTATCTCGCCTAAATGCCACTTTATAGGATATTTCCTTAACAACTCCGACCAAAGATTTTACAACTTCCTCCGGATCCATAACTTTACTGACCCAGAAGCTTCTCGGATTGATTAGCTTGATGCATTCTCTTCTCTTAGGAGGTTTACCAATTTCATTGATGTTAATCTCAATCCATGCAAAGCCATGGTGAAGGCCTACCTCAATGTTTCTAGGTTCTTATCCCTCAAATAATAGGCAACCTTCTTATCAAAAGCATCAGTACTTTTACTAACCAAGAAACATCACTTGGCCTCGGGATCACAGTAGCCTATTCAGGGGTCTTATTGAACCTTGTATTGAATTCATGAACAGACTCATTAGGATTATTTTTATATTTTCAAATTCGATAAAAAGAACCTAGGGTCTATTTTATCTCCATACCGCAATCTAAAAGCATTCTTCTTTCTTTTCCATGAATCAATGGAGTTGTTTGGAAAATATTTATACCCAGTCTCATGCATCCTCCTCTAGAGTATGAATAAACAAATTTATGTACACATCCTCAAATTCAATCTCAAAGTCCTCCATCATATTGACAAAAAGCTTTCAATGCTTGATCATTAGTAATTTAGCATTATTTCCTTGAAATTTAGGCGATCAGATTCTAACATCTTGGGGCACAACATTTGGATATCTAGCCATACCTTTGAAATCTATAGGACCAAAAGTGTTCACAAACAAACAAACGTCTGGGTGGGGGCTGGGCCATAATGTTTTGGGGAGGTGATCTTATAGGAGAAACAAAATGATGGGGAGTGAGGGGTTTTTGGGGATCAGGAATGCAATTCTCAGAATGAATGTTCTCTAAAAAATATGTTTCTTGGAAGATCCTATCAGCTTTGGAGAACACAAGGACATAATGAGATGCAAATTTTCACATACAAAAGAAGGCCCCTCTCTAGATGGAGAATTCAGATCTACAAAAATAATAGCTGATTTAGAAATACTTGAGGAAGTATGGCATCTTCAATGATAGGTGATCGGGTTTCCATAATTGATAACTCTTTTCTTGATTTATGATCCCCAATAACTTTCTAGATTCTTCTTCCTTCAAAATTTGTCTTTCCCAGCTCTGGAAACAACCTTCTAGTAGGGTCTTTAACGAAGAGAGATCTCCTTCCTTACAGCTTTGTAGATATTAGTGATAAATTTCAATTGACGAGGTCAAGACTTTGAAATTTATCAAAAGTTAATTCAAAGCGGAGTCGCCACTAAGGATTTTCACCTTAGTTGTGCAAATGCACTAAAATTGGTCTATCAAATGTTTGTCAACACTAAATTCATGCAAAGTCAGTTAGGAAATAAGAGATAAAATATGTGGAATAATCCCTTATAGAATCGCAACAGTAGAAACTAATATGCATAAAATATTACAGATCTCAAATAAAAGTGTAGAATAAATAACACAACATAGAGAGACAAGATTTAACATGGTTCACCGAATTTGGGCTATGTCCACCAAGAATCACTTGCTTAGATTTTATTATAAGCCTCCAATCTCTCAATACAATACCCAAATCCATTTGGAGCTATGCTCAAAAAACTCTCTGAAATTCACACTCTGAATTCAAAACACATCTGCAATACATTTGCTTATATTTCTATCATATGCATAAGACCATATAAATAGACAATTGCTTAATGATTTTAAAAAAGCGTGGGTATCAAAACCATGGGAAAAACCCATCCCATTAACCTATGGGTCAAAAACTTGCCCATATGAGAAAAGCACGTTTTCCCGATATTTTAGGTGCATTTTTTCGAGGCCAAAAATTTACGCCTAAAAAGTGTACAATACTCTTAGTGTATAGTCTTCAACACTTTCACACATGAAAATAGGCTCCACAACCTAACAATATCCAACTTGGATACTAGTTTTCCTCTGAGAAAGCTTCTCAACCCTTCACTAGTTTCTATGAAAACCAACCAAAGTTGAACACAAATTCAGTTTTTCCTTGTGACCACCTTGGTCATCATGTCTGCAGGATTTTGAATGGTATGAATTTTCTCCAACTTCAACTTATCTTCCTCAAAGTTGTCCGATGAAGTGATATCTCAACCGTATATGCTTTGTCTGGAGTGGAAAGCAGAGTTCTTTGCTAGGTATATACCACTGACTATCACTATGCAGCTTACATTCCTCTTGCTTATGGCCCAAATCCTCAAGTAATTGTTGTAACCAAATCATCTCTTTGCTTGTCTCTATGGTAGCAACATACTTAGACTCGTGGTTGACAAAGCCACCAGCTTCTGTAGTCATGAAATCCAGCTCATTGCTGTCCCACCTACGAGTGTAAATATAACATGTCATGCTCCTCCCGTTGTCTACATCTCAGGCTTATATGTCCGAATCTACATAACCACGTAAAGTGGTGTTTGATCCATCAGTAGCACAAAGCAGTCCCCATGGTCCCTCTCAAATACCGAAGGATCCACTTTACTGCTTGCCAATGCTCTTTACCTAGATCACTCATAAATCTACTCATAGCTCCCACTGCATGGGCAATATCAGGCCTAGTGCACACCATAGCATACATCAAACTGCCTAATCTTGTGATGAGTAAGGTACCTTAGACATTTGGTTCCTCTCCTGCTCTGTCTTGGGACACTTCTCCTTTGATAACTTGAAATGGCCTACCAAAGGAGTCCCAACCGGTTTAGCATCCTGCATATTAAACCCCTCCAAGACCTTTTTAATGTACTCTTCCTGAGATAAAGTCATCTTCTATTCCTTCCTATCTCGAGATATCCTCATACCAAGGATTTGTTTGGTTGCACCCAAATCCTTCATAGCAAAGGATTCACTTAGCTGCTTCTTGAGTACTTTTATTTCCTGCATGTTTTTACCTGTAACCTGCATGTCATCAACATACAAACACAAGATAATATAAATTCCATCCTCAAATTTCTTTGAATACACACAATGGTCAGAATGACATATGATATAACCTTGCTCCATCCTGAAGCTATCAAAATTCTTATACCATTGACGTGGAGCTTGTTTCAAGCCATGCAAGCTCTTCTTCAGTTTGCACACCATCTCCTCTTTACCTTTGACCTCATATCCCCTCTGGTGCTACATATATAGTTCCTCCTCCAAATCACCATGGAGAAATGCAGTCTTTACATCAAGCTGTTCTAAGTGCAAGTCTTCTTGCTGCAACTATTCCTAGAACAGTTCTAATAGAAGTCATTTTTACTACAGGAGAAAAAATCTCATCAAAATCTATACCTTTTTTCTGTGCAAACCCCTTGACTACCAACCGGGCCTTGTATCTTTTCTTGCCTCCTTCTTCCTCTTTGATTCTGAACACCCACTTGTTCTGTAATGCTCTTTTTCCTTTGGGTAGCTTTACCAAATCCCATGTCTAGTTCTCCATGAGAGCCTGATGCTCCTCATCCATGGCTTGCTCCCACTTGTTCCTGGCATCTACCTACATTGCTTCATCAAAGCTCTCTAGCTCTCCACTATCAGTGAGTAATAAATAATAAAGAGAAGGAGAAAAACGTTCAGGTTCTCTTCTTACCCTACAAGATCTCCTCACTTTAGGAGTTTGGGGTTCCTGTTGAGTCGGTTCTTGAACCGATTCATGGGTCACTTGTCCCATCGGGAAGATCCTCTACCACCGCATATTCTTTCTTGGATTCTTTCGTGTTTTCCTAAAAAGCTGTTTCTTATACATGACTTTCTCATTAAAGACCACATCCCTAGACCGAATGATTTTCTTGTCCTTAATACTCCAAAATTTAAATCCAAAGTCATCACCACCATAACCAATGAAAGTACATTTTTACGATTTAGCCTCTAGCTTGGTCCTATCATCCTTGTCTATATTAATAAATACCTCACATCCAAAGACTCTAAGAAATGAATAATCAAATTTCTTACCATACCAAGCCTCCTCGGGTATGCCTCCATCCAAGGAACTTGAGGGTCCTCTGTTTATCAAGTACACTGTTTGTGCTCACCGCTTCGCCCAAAAAGAAAGAGCGATCTGTATGTAACCTCATGCTCCTAGCACGTTCCAAGTTATTTTTTGTTCATCCTTTCGATACCCCATTCGCTGCGGAGTTCTGGGCTGTCTTTTGCTTTGCGGATTCCATTCTTAGAACAATAATCATTAAATTCATTGCTATAATACTCCCCTCCATTATCTCGACTGAGATATTTTAGCATAAGATCTGTTTCATTCTCTACCAAGGCTTTCCATTTTACAAAAGTGTCAAATACATCAGATTTGTTTCTAATACAATAAACCCAAACTTTCCTTGTTACATCATCAATAAAAGTAACATAATAACTTGAACCCCAAGAGATGATATCCCGAGTTGGCCCCACACATCGAGAATGCACCATCTCTAACTTACTCTCTTTCTTTGTAGGTCCAACCTTGAGAAACCTTACTCGCTTATGTTTCCCATATATGCGAGTCCTCAGAACTCCAAACATGTTTCTATATATCCAGGAAAATTCTTCTTTATGATGTCCATGCCCTTATGGCTCATATGACATAGCCTATAGTGTCATAATGTTGTATCTACATTGAAGCCATAAGATTACAATCATTAGTACTATCGGTGGATAAATACAAGGTTCCAACCTTCTTACCTTGCCACCACAAGAGCACCCTTGGTAACCTTCCAAGAGTCATTTTTGTAAATATCATAATACAACCATCACTTCCCAATTGCCCCGTCGATATCAAATTTCTCCTTAATGTAGGCACATGTATGACATCCTTCAATAGCCATGTATTCCCATTCTGGCATCTTAACTGAATAGAACCTTTTCCAACTATGTTGCAAGGCTCATCATCACCAAGAAAAACATGCCCAAAATCTCCTTGAACATAATCAACAAAATAATGCCCATGTGGAGTAAAGCATGGAAAGAAGCCCCCTGAATCTAAAACCCAAGATTGTAATATTATGCAAAGAAAGAATCAAAGCATCCCTGGCATACATTACCCGATGCCACATTTGCCTCCTTGTTTTCTTCCTATTGTCTCTTCTTGTCCCTGAAGCTCCCAACAGTCCTTCTTTCGCATGCCGAGACTTTCAACTGAGTTCAACATACAATCTTTCTCTTGGATTTTGACCTTGCTCGATCTTTCGATTTTCCACGGTTTCCTCTATTCTTTGTCTCCCTCTAGTTTCCACTGTCAAAGCATTCCACAAGTAGAAGATTCAGCGGATCTTTTTCTTCACATTTCCTCGCTTATAATCACCCCTACAACATCCTCAAACTTCAACTTGAGTTAGCTAGAACCGAGTTGCTTACCTCCATTACAAGCTATTCCAACTTTCGGGTAAAGAGCACAGAATTAATAAAGCCCTAACTTCTTCATCAAATTCTATTGTAACCAAAGATAGCATATTCACAACCGTATTGAAATCATTTAAATGATCTACTCTTGAACTATTCTCGAACATCTTCATATTAAACAACTTTTTCATTAAAAATATCTTATTAGAGGAAGAGGGTTTTTCATACAACTTCCTAATGCATCCATCGATTCGTTTGTAGTCTTTTCCTTTGAAACATTAAATAATACCAAATATGCAAGACATAGGCGGATCGTTCCAAGTGCCTTCCTATCCAAGCAAATCCCATTCCACATCTTGTCATACTCGAGGGTTTGTTTACCTTCTCGAACATGTGAGTATAAAGATCCTTCCGATAAAGGTAATCTTCCATCCGCATCTTCCAAAGACTGAAATTTACGCCATTGAATTTATCAACCCTAGATCTTCCATCATCTGCATCATAGCTCCCACTCAAGCTAAAAACTTTCCTGTAATTCAATACTTTAGCAAGCCAAACCGGGCTCGATACCAATTGTTAGGAAATAAGAGATAAAATATGCGGAATAATCCCTTATAGAATCGCAACAGTAGAAACTAATATACAGAAAATATTACGGATCTCAAATAAAAGTGCATAATAAATAACACAACATAGAGAGACAAGATTTAACGTGGTTCACCCAATTCGGGCTATGTCCACCGAGAATCACTTGCTCAAATTTTATTATAAGCCTCCACTCTCTTAATACAATACCCAGATCCGTTTGGAGCTATGCTCAACAAACTCTCTGAGAATTCACACTGAATTCAAACACATCTATGCAATACATTTTCTTATATTTTTATCATATGCATAAGACCATATAAATAGACAATTTCTTAAGCGTTTTACAAAACCGTGGGTATCAAAACCATGGGAAAAACCCGTCCCATAAACCTATGGGTCAAAAAAATCGCCCATATGAGAAAAGCGTGTTTCCAGATATTTCAGTGCATTTTTTTACGCCAAAAAATTTACTCCGAACCGGGCGAGGATACATGAAAAGTGTAGAGTACTCTTAGTGTATAGTCTTCAACACTTTCACACATGAAAACAAGCTCCATAACTTAACTTGGAGTCACCATAAGGATTTTCACCTTAGTTGTGCAAATGCACTAAAATTGGTCTATCAAATGTTTGTCAACACTAAATTCATGCAAAGCTTCATAGATCTGACCTTCCTTTACCCATATTTAACATTGATGATGTAAAATTAGTGTAAAGATCAACAAAAACTAGAAATATTGCACACAAAGCTTATAACTTTTCTTGATTCTTACAAATCTGGACACAGGATGACATTTCAACAATGTATTTGCACTTTAAAATTTGTAAGAAGCATTTACCAGGGTCTATATGCATTGTTGATGGTGTTCAAACTTTTCACACACCTTCATGTCCCCAACAATGACACCATTCAGGTGTTGTTTCCGCACAAATAAATCTCAGAGCTCAAATAATCCCCGACAACGACACCATTCTGGTGTTGGTATCCAAATTGATTCTCCCTTAGAAACCGAGTAGCATCAAAGATTTAGCAAGACACTGAGAGATAGACATATCATATTATGATTTTTTATACAGGGAGGGGATTTTTCTAACTCTTTGTCACTGAAGCATCGGAGAAATGGATAACACCTTCATTAAGGATTTGATCTATCCTCACCGCTTTAGGCCGTGCCTTTCAACCAGAGTGACAAGATCCATTTTGTAACCTCTGTCCATGAAGGATAATGAAGATATCCTTCTTTGCACAAATTTGAAAGGAGACCCTAAGAAAATATGATCAATGCACCACAATTTAACTCTCACGAGTTGTCACTTCTAAAGAATTGTGATATTTTCTAAACAGGGTTAAGGTTACTAGAACCATTATGGAATCCTGATTTCTTCTGCATATTTTCGCGTAGAATTTATACATTTGTGGAAATACAGGGAAAACATGGGTAGTTCAGGTGGGATTCATTGTTTTTGAATAATTTTGGTGGGAGATTAAGCAGGATAAAATTGATTATGCCAGATCTTTGAGAACCTTCACAACAATTGGAATACTAAATGACAGAAAGCTTCAAAATAGCTAAAATATTCCTTCAACCAGAAGGTGTGCATCAATGGAGGCCCATATTTACACGGTTTCACACAATATCCAAGAATTTAACATGAAGGCTTGAGCTAAAGACTCAATTAAACATTAAGACCCCTGGTTCCTCATGCCTAAGATACACTCAAAGGCTTACAGACAATCTTTATCAACAAAATGATAGTAAAGTGATTTTAAATTTTCTATCTCATTACAAGATGAAGGCTCTTGTCGTAATGAAATTACAAATGCCACTAAACTATCACAAGGATAAATTTTGTCTTGAGGGAGGGATTTTAACACAAAATTGCAATAGGAACAAGAAAAACTACTTGCAGACATTCTAAAATAAAGCGAGATGTAAATTTGCCCAAGATTAACAAAGATGAATCCAAAGTTGATTAGATTCATCGAGTAGGGGAAATTTTAATCAAAGCAGTCTTAGAGCTTGCAATGAATTTCCACTCGCAACCAACTTGACGTGATTAAAATATAAAACACAAGAAATTAACAGGTTTCTCAGATTGGTCTCTCAGGAAGATGGGATTTCTCAAATTTTCTCATAAGATTTCAACCCCCGACCCTTTACAAGAGTATTATCATTGCATTTATACATTTCACTCACTCACTCATCCCAAATTTCCCCCAAAAAGAAGAATATTCGAGGAACCTTTTCTTGTTACCAATTTTTCTCAAAAAGTGACGTTTAACAAATTTACACTGCCGCTGTTAGGTGGAAAAATCATGAAATGATCATGTTTCTCAGACCCTCGACTAATGACTAGGATGCCATGCCACAACTTTTTGATAGTCCTTCTAATCATTCTTTTTATTTTGTAATATGAAAAATCCTCATTTTAATCATTTTTGGTGGCTCTGTATAGTTGAATCTGACAGGAAATCCTTTTCACCCTCGAGGCAATACCTTTTCATCCCTTTGCACCTGTAACCTCCATCATTTAACCCTTTTCTCATTCTTTCCTCTGCAACTCTGCTCTAGTCCAACTTCTCTGGTAATTCACGTTTTTGATAGTGCCCAAGCAATTCCAACTTTAAAATATCAACCTTAACAATCCTTGGACTCACAAATTTAATCTTTAAATCCATTCAATTGCACTTTACAGACAAAAATGACAAGGGGATTTATCAAAAAATGATGGAAAATAATGTGTATTGGCATCTCCAAGAGTCTTGGAGCAAAAATGGCGGAAAAATCAGATGTAATGCACATCAACCATTGATTCTTCCCCTTCTGAGCTTTAGATTAGAGTCGTCCACATGTTTCCTTGGGCGTGCAACTGCAAAGGAGAAGTTAAGAGGCAAGTTTCCAAACAAGCGCGGGCCTTCCACATGCCCTGGGCCCAAGAAAATTACCCTTTGGCCTTTGAAAAGTCTCGGTATAAAAAGGAGCCAATGGAAGCGTCCATGTGTCTCAATGACACACTTTTGATATGGTGCCAAAAGTAGAGACCCTAAACAAGTGCGGGCTCACCACGTGTCTCAGTCTGGAAGAGTTTTTGAAAACATTTAACGACCAGCGGAAGGTGCCATGTGTCTAGGGTCCAAGACAATATTCCTTGGCCATTGAAAAGTCCAAGCAAGGGAAAAGTGAGTAGAAACTTCCACGTGTCCCCATGGCACTCTTTCAACAATAAAATTTAGGGCAGGTCCCCAAAGCAGAACAGCCCTCCATGTGTCCCAGGCCTTAAAAATTTGTTTGAAAAGTTTAAGTATAAAGAGGAGCCAACGGAAGCCTCCATGTGTCTCCTTGGTGCAACTTTGAGATGGTGCCCAAAATCGAAGACCCTTAACAAGCACGGGCTTACCGTGTCTCCTTGGTGCAAATACTAAGGTATGACCAAGAGGTGGAGCCTCAAATGAGCACCGACCCTCCATGTGTCCATGGTCTGATGAAGCTGCACCAACTCAATGAAAAAATGTCTAAGTCTGGGTAGGGCCAGCAGAAACCTCCACGTGTCTCCATGGCTCAACTGCAAAGGTCAAACCAAGAGGCAAATTTTCAGATGAGCACAGGCCCTCCACTTGGACAAGACTTGAGTTGAAGTGGGCCTTAGAGTTTCAAAGTGCCTTGCTGAGCCGCATCCAATCAGAAAGGACCACATTTTCCACAAATGTTCGGATATAAATTGGCGGGGGAAAACATACCCGTCAAACCGTAAAATACATGGAAATCAACATTTTCACCCGAAAATGAATCTTTCTTTAAGGAAAAAGAATTTTGAAATGATATAAGGCCCAAATGTGATCCACCAAGCCACATCCAATTAGAAAGGACCACGTTTCCATAGATATTGGGACAAAAATTGACAGGGAAAACAAAACGTGACTGTGAAAAAAATAGAAGGAAGGAAAAACCTGAGTTTATGCCCAAGTTAAAAATTCTTTCATATGGACATAGGAATAGAAAACAAATTCTAGCCTTAAAGTGATCCTTAACCAAAGGAAGGGATTGATCATGGAAACCAAATGAAGGAGAGAGCTTTCACGCATCAATACAGGGAGATAGAAAACATGACAGAGCCCGCAAACTGAATAATTTCAAGGACAAATGGGGCGAGATCAAATTGAGCACCAATAGGTGCCCTCGTGCTCCTCACGTGTATGTGAGTAAATGAAAATTTCATCAAGGAAGATGAGCATGAAGTGATCCCAGAATGTCCTAGACACCCCATTCATCAAGCTCATAAACACTGCAGAGGCATTCATCAAACCAAAAGGCACCACTGTGAACTCTTAGTGGCCATATCTTGTATGGAAGGTAGTCTTATGAATGTCTACCTCCGTAATCCTCAGCTAATGATAACCTAACTTAAGGTATATCTTGGAGAAAACTGTGCCCCCCTTCATCTGATCAAAAAAATCATCAATGCGCGGAAGGGGGTAACAATTCTTGGTCGTTACTTTGTTTAGTTGACGGTAATCAATACACAACCGCATGAGATAGTTGTCCTTATTCTTTACAAATATCATCAGTTCACCCCAATGGGATACACAAGGAGGGATTAGGCCTTTCTCCAAAGGCCCTCTAGCTGTAACTTGAGCTCGGGGGTGGTCATCCGATAAGGTTCTCATAAGATAGGCTCTACTCCCGAAACCAAATCTATGTTAAAATATATCTCACGTGGGTGTGGTAAACTTGGTAGCTCCCCTGAAAAGACATCAGAAAACTCTCTCAAGATGGGTTGGTCATCAAGCAATGGTCCACTAGACTCATCCTCCGATCGGTCACTAACTGTGAAAGCATACATTTGACAACCCCATTGCACACACCACTTAAGATGTATGGCGGAGATGGTGAGAATGGAAATGGGTTTCCTAATCACTGCTATCACTGACTCAACTCCTAGATCATCTGCACATGATATAATATTATGGTAACAATCCACTCGGCTCATAATGCTGACAACCAGTCCATGCCCAAGATGACTCCATATGAACCTAACGGAAGGATACGAAGATCCGAGGTAGTGGTGAAGGGTCTCAAATCCACTACACACTCCTTAACTAATGAGTCTACAGAGATTTTGGATCCGAGACTCCATCTCAATGTCATAGAAAAGACCACCAAGCATGCCACCGGCTGCGCATCACTCTACCAATAATGGTGCAATAAAAGAATCAGAAGAACCAGAATCAAATAGAATGGAGGTAGGAACACCACCAATGCTACCTATCATCTCAATCATGGTACTCTACTACTCAGCCTGGTGGTTCTCGACTACTATATAGATACGCTAATTGCACCCCATGTCACCAACAATAAGATCTGAGATCTGTGTCTTACCCTTATTATTAGGGTTTTGTGGGCACTCTCTCTAAAAATGTCCAGCAACACCACAACCATAATAATTGCTTGGTCCTCTCCCATGAGTAGCAGCTCCAGCCAGTACTCTAGAGGTCTGTGTTGTGGATCCCGATGATCCGAATATGGATTGTTGAGGTCTCTATTGATGAGCTCCTGCACCGATTGAGCTCTCGGTGCATCACGAGTCCTAATGGGACCCCTAGGAGGAGGCCCTATACTCCACCCCCTCTGTGAATCGAATCTCTTTGGAGGCCTATACGGTGGAAGGGTCATTGCTTCTACTGCTATGGCCTAAAAGACGACTGTGCTTAACCTGGTCCACCAATAGGAGGAGGAGTGACCCCCTCTACTGATGTCTCACATTTCTTTGGATGTGGCTACGTACTCTATCTCTATCATGTTGTGTCTTTCCTCTCGAGTCTCTCTCTACTATATAGGCCTTCTAAATGGCCTCAGCTAGTCTCTGTAGATAATGGATATGCACACCACCAAAATCTACATTTAGGCCCTAGATGAACTTTGTGGATCCATATCTGCTCATCCTGCATATAGTTAACATACTTGAGTAGGTCTATAAATTGACTCTCATACTCGGCTACTGATCATAGTGGCTCTGACGGAGGTTATGAAACTTGTCTATCCTCTGCTGAATGAACCTCTGAGATAAGTACCTGCTCTTGAACCGCTCCTCAAATATTTCCCAAATGCTGTCTCTTAATAAATGTGGAGATTTTCTCCTTGGTCCTCCACCAGACACTTGCTCCATCCCTCAGAAGATGGATCATAACATGAGCTTTCGTGTTACTAGTACAAGGGTAGATCTTGAAGCACCCATTCAAGCTCACCAACCAGGCCTCTTCTGAAATCCACCTGTATCCCTAGAATAGTGAGATGGTTGTAGCTTTAGGATCTCACGATAAGGTGTGCAAGCTATATTACGGTGACCCCTAGGCCTCTCTACATGCTCATGCCTAACACTCTCGAGACCTATCCTTGTGTCTAGAAATCTGGTCTCCCTGTCCCCTCTGTGGTGACTATGCTCTTCTGACTCCACGCAGAATTTCTCTCCTCTATGCTCCTCGTTGTGTCGAGGAGATGCATGAGCCTCAATAGATGGATCCTATCATGTCTAGCTGATCGTCCTCCTACGGACCCTCCGTGTAAAGTGGTATTAACATCTTGAAGCATCTGTAAAATATGAGGTAGGATGGTTGCTACAGTATGATCTGGAGGTGGCAAGTCTAGGTCTATGTGAAAGGACCCCTCGTCTTGTCTGTGCCTCTGCCTGAGACAAATCCGAGAGTTAGTTTGTTATTCTAGGTTTTATTCAGTTTTCCATGTTTACTAAAAATGTAATTTTCAAACAAAGTTGTTTTCTAGATTTATAAGTGTGTTAGGTTTAATATTGCACTAGGTTTAGTGTTCATGTCTCAAGTTTTCTGGTTTGCCCAAGGGTCTAAGATTTGAACCCATGGCTTTGATACCAAGTGTAACACCCACTAAAATGACCACTCGAGACCCAAGAACAACCTAGGTTTAGATAGAAAAATTATGGAATAATTTTTTTCTTTGAAAAGCGTGACCACTACTAGGCTTCAAACAATAGTTGCCACAACAAAGATTCAAAGTCAATTATAATTTAATAAATGAAATTTTCTCATTGTAACAAACATTAGATCCACATTACAAAATTAATGAGTATAATTAATCCAAATATAGTTAAATTTCTCTTAGGTGTTAATTTAATAAATAATTAAATTAACACTATAGTTAAATATTCCTTAATTAATTTTAGAGGGTTAAGGGGCCAAAAACAGATTAAATACCCAAGGTATTTAATTCCACTAGGTCTAAACAATAAACAAGGTTCTCATTTACATGAGGTTAGGAAAAAATTCTCTTATTCCATAACGTGACCCCTTAAAAAGGTCACCCCATGCTTTAGATTTAAATATTTAAGTTAAAAGGGGGCAATTTCCCACTTATCCACTCTCAGAATCATCTTTACACTTCAACCTTATTTTCACATAATTAATGCACTAAATGTTTCTTGAAAACATTTCCATTAGATACAAAATTTCTTCCCATTTCCCAATGATATAAAGAAGTCCTCCTAACTCCTCATATTTCTTAGATTACTGGTGACGAGGCACAGGAAGGGAATTTTTCCCAAAGGCAGGCTTGCGGGCCTAGGAAAGACTTTTCACCCGGGGAAGGTTTCAGGCTGGCAAATCAAAGGAGGTAATTTTTCACTTTTCACTTTTGGTAAAAAGCGCAAGTTACACCTGCGCGTAGCGAGTCCATAGTGGGGCTTCGGCCAAAGGAAAACTTGCCCTGTCAAGTAAGGGACACATGACACGTTTTCAAGCCATCACGGGAAGGTGGGTCACCGGAGGTAATTTGGATTTTAAATCTTTTTGTTGAAAGGGATAAAAGGTTTAAACACATCTGCGCCTCCGCCGATGCCTAGTTATACCACGTGTCCGACCCGTGAAGCTCTGGCGGGAAAGCAGACCGTCGAGGAAAACTTAGAAATTTTTGCCAATCTTTTCCAAAAGTGATAAGGTCTAAAACAATCGCATTGCCTCAACCGGCACTTGAGTAAGCCACATGTTAGACTCAGAGTGACGAGATGGGGAAGGATGCGGGGCGCGATGAAGGAAACATAGAAAAAGTTAATTTTTTGAACTTAGAGATTTTATTAGTATTTAAAAAAAAATTGTTGCCAAAGGGAAAAATCAGGCTTGCAGAGCCGTGGAAGGACTTGTGACTTTTTGCATTTTTGCAAAAAAGTGCCCTAAGTAATTTTCAGGCCCACGGATCTAATTTACAAAAATTTCTTTTTTTTGCAGTTAGTTTTTTTAAACCAAGAAGTAGAAACTTTAGAAGGCCATAAATTTCAATTGGAAGCTCAGATTTGAGCAAATAAGGACTTTTTGAAAAGGGCTCGAACTCCTCTTTGCATAGGAAGCACAAAATATTATTTTCAACAAAATTAGATGGGTGAAATTTAAGAAAACATCTTTCCTACCATAAAAATGTGAACTAAACTTTTCAAATGCCAGATTTGGTCTAATTCACTATTCTTTCTTCGTTCAACACACCAAACAGGTGTGGAGAAATGTACTTGAATGGATTGGAAGGATTAATTGATTAATGGTTGAGATTACAATACGAATTTCTTTTCTTTTATGTGAAATTGCATTATTATGCCTCTTTCCCGATTACTGGAGTTCTGAATAAATTACTAGGGAAATGCAATTATTTCATGATGTGCTTTGTTCATCCTTAGTTCATTTTAAATTTTCATTTGTCTTTCATTGTTGTAGGGTACTCTGTATGTTTTTTTGATATTGATTTGCAGGTTTGAAACAAACTAACAGAGATCTACATATTTCAAACTAGAAATTTATCTATTAAATTTTCCATACTTCAAACATTTAAGTTCATTCCATTCTAAGTTTACAATGTTCAACTTTCCTTCAATCAATACGTGAAAAGAAAGAATGTAATCCTATTTCTTTTCAACCATGCATTTCAAATAACACAAAGAACATAATACTTCTTAATACATTCTTTTTCCAATCTTCAAACAGAGATTTTTCAGTAATATTTCAAACATAGATTTCAAACAAGAGTAACACCATTTTGTAGAAAATAATCAACTTCCATTTGAATGAAATAATAATCCCTCCTTTTACAACTTTCCTTTCCCTTCATCACAAAAGATTACCGAATATATCTTTCTCAATCGAATGTAAACTTCATAATCAAAATAGAGAAGCTTTTCACCACAATTAATCTTACAATTCTACTCATTTAAAGTGGGAAATTTCACTATAAGGGACCTAAGGAGAACTAAAAAATGTGTCTTCACACAAGCTCCATGTACAAAAACAATGGGAGATCCACCAGATTTAATTTGGTCACAACAAAGAAAAGGGGGAGAGGTAACGCTCTCCACCCAACCAAGAAATCAAATGAAGAGGAGAAGCCATCCTCCTCATTGGCCCCGAGCCCCAACCACATTACAATAGGAGATGGATTCAACTCATGGCAAGCAAGCAAGCTTCCACAACACAAAATAGATTTAATAATCATATCGAGTCTAAAAATAGAATGCGATTCTGATCACAAGGAGGATAGTAACAAAATATACAAGGCCTCATCACACAAAGGCCAAAAGAGCATGATCTATGGGGGAAGCTGTTTATGCCTCCCAATGGGAATGGGTGACCACCTTAAAACCTGCCAAAATATTCATCTCAAACCCCAAAAACTCTTATGCCTCCCCAAGTAAGCCTTATGCCTTCCCCAAGTAAGCCTTATTCCTCCCCCAAAGGTAAGAAATGCAAGCTATTTCTTTTCCAAGGTGGAACACCCAACCCAAACTCCCTCTAACTCTTATGCCTCCCCATAAATATCCCCATAGTCTTCTCCTACACCACACCTAGGAAAGCTACCCAACCAACCAACCAACAAACATACCAAACACTCAATGACATTCACATATGCATAAAATAAAATAACACGTTTTAAAAGAGTCAAGATCCTACCTCTCCATGATAGAGCTTGATCCAAAAGTTCAACAATAAGCTTCTTCAAATCCAAATAGTCCCAAAGCACCAACAAATCCATAAGCATCCAAAATCCTCTAACTCTCTCTAATTGCAAGAGCACCAAACCAACATGAAGTAACCCCCAAAAAGAAAAATAATTCAAATAAATAGAAAAGGGAGAGAGGAGGATGAGGTGGCTCCATGTAGGATGCCACATCACTCATCCTCAACTCCACCTCACAAGTCAACTTCAAACTCCAAAGCATAATTAATAAGTGGGTGAATAAATGACATTTTACTTACACACACAATCCAAGCCCACAACCCTTAAGGACCAAAATTAATTTCATGTAAGAAGGTGCAATAAAAACTTACAACTTGCCTTCCCAAAATACATAATAAGGCCTAATTTTGACTCCCCAACCCATAGGTAGGGTTGGTGTAACAATTTAAGAGGTGTGGGACAAGTTTAACTTGTCCCACAAGCCTCCAAAATCAACCCCTAAGGACAAATCCGAATTTCAAAAGTAAGGTGGAGTGTTTCACACTCAAAGATACTTACAGACAACTTACAACACATAATCCAAGATCCATAAGCTCTAATAAATGCATTCTTTTGACCCAATTTATTTATTTAACAACATGATTACTCATTAATCTAGACACAAATAAAATAAGTAATAAAAGGGAAAATACATCACTAAAATCCACATACTAAAATTTAAACAAAAGAAACTAAATAAAAGAATACACATAACCCCTTGGTCACATTTAAAGGTGATCCCCCATGGGAACCCCTAACAACAAACCAAATAACACACTGAAACAAATACATGTTGCCATGGTGACCCTTGTTTAATTCATCTAGGATTCCGATGTGGTTGGTCTCAATCCCCGATGTTTGTTGTGAGATGTTTACCTGTAAAACACAAATACCTCCTTTGGCCTTGAGGCCACATCAAATATTCCAAAATAAATATACAATAAAACTCCAAATTCATCTATATAAAAATCGAAGCATCATAAAGAAAGTAACAACATCATTTACAATTTCATCAATAACCATATGATCATAAAATTAGTTCAATTATCTAAGTCTACTCAATATGAAGAAATAACACATGTCCAAAAACACACACACACACACACACACACACACACACACACACACACACACACACACACACACACACACACACACACAACCATGTTAATCAACATATCAACATCGATATCAATGTCTCCAATAATTCACATGCATCATATATGAATCGAAATCAACAATAGTCTAGGATCTCTAACATCTAACATCATGCCATATCAAAAGCTACAATAACATCCATAAGTATAGTTGTGATATCATAATCAAAAAAAAAGGTGTCGGAGGGAAGTGAGTACTACAAATTTCTTGTATAGAACTAGGAATCCTAGACCGCCCGCTTAATGATGATGTGCACAACCCCCTTCAGTGCCCTCTAACGTCATCTTGTGGCGTGTTGTATATGCTGTGAAAGTAATGCATGTGTGGGGACCTTGAGACAATGTGTTGTGCGTGAAAGGACTACACAAAGAGTTACAATAAAAATAAAGCTCTTTCTCAATGTGTTATTTTTTTAAGGTCCCAAATAATTATTAAATAAAGGTAGTTTAAATTATTTTACAAATACCCAAAAGAGGCCATTTGTTGCCACATTTGATATTCATGCGGCCACCAATCCCAACAAATCCACCCATGTGAATGACCCAAAAGGAGATCACATAGAGTTTTTGGTGATCCTAGTGGGAATGTGGGTGGGTTTGAAATCATTCGTCTTCCTTATTAATTTCATCTCCTTCCTTTCTCATTGTATCCCTCTTACTCTCCTTCTCAATCACTCTAGCTCTCCCTACATAGCTTTCAACACTTGAATATATGCTTTCAAAGGTGACTCTTCATAAAATTTTCTTCGTGGAATAAGAAGATACACCTTGTTTTATGCCCACAGAAACCCTAGTTCAATACACATGCAATAAGAGTATTATCTCAATAACTTTCTTAAAGCTCTATGAATTTGAATAATTACAAAGGCTGCCATTTTTGTAGGATAATACCTAGTAGATAAATACTTCAAATTTAGTATTGGCATGTGGGAGGACGTATAATCTCAACCAAATCACTCAAGAACCTAAAATTCACTTAATTCTTTAGCTCTGCAATAGCAATTTTAAATGATGAGAGGTCTTAATATTCATAAATAATCAAATTTCACTAAAACCCTGGCGGGGTTTCTTCTCAAACACGAGAGGAATAAAATAAAAGTTTTAAAGACCAGTCTCATTATTATAGCTTCTAAACAAGTTCGTAATGTCTTTGCCACCTTGTTACTCCTTTAGGAACAATTATTTATTCATGAGAATTCCTAAAAATGTTTGTAAAATTAGTTTCACCAGTCTAGAAAAGAGGACTTGTACTTACATAGTCACCTACAGATTAGATGTCATCAAATGTGGACCTTTTCCACACAAAAAAAGTATACCATATTGTTTATTATACCATTCATACAAAGGAATTGATAGTAATGGTCGAGAACGTCATCTTTTCTTCATGAACATGTTGTTTAAATTTATGACGGGGTATTTTTTTATCATTCCTCCATGCAAGAAGTAACTCACCAACTAATTCCCATAAAATATTCATTCTTCTCCCTCTTTCACACCTTCCTAACACCTGTACTATAAACCTTCCCTTTCAAAAATAAATTCTTCACAAGAACTCACAATTTCACAAGATCTCACAATTTGGGACAATTGTTTTCTTAGAAAGTTTTCTTATTTCCCATCACTAGAAAATATAATGAAAATACAATCAAATTACTGATTAATACACTACTACAAGGGGGGATGTTTTCAGAAAATATTAGAAAAAAAATTAACAGATTGAATCAAATAGAGACGATAAAAAAGTTGTATATTGTCTCAAAACAGGTGTCTCTAAATATTCTTTCTCTAGAGACAATATAGATTAATACATATTTTTCTCTTGAGAGACAATATCTTTTTATCTCTCTAGAGACAATATAGATCACTAATTTTTTTGTCTCTTTAGAGACATTAGTAATTTAAAATTTGTTTTTCTCTCACAGAGACAATACTAATTTCAAAATTTTTGTCTCTCTAGAGACGATACAAATGTAAAGAATGAAAGAAATGAATTTCAAGAATAAATAATAACCAAATATCATCTAGTGCAATCAATGGCTACATATCATCTATGATGTTAGAGTGTGATGGTAATAACTATTATAAATTAAAAACAATTTGAGTTGAATCTTGTACCCACAAATGGGTCAACAAATATTTTATTAATATCAAATAAGATTAAATACAAAAGGGTGCCTAAATGTTGTTAACCCTTGACATACAAATGGTACACATAGTTTTTGAGTTAAAACTAGTAATTTCACCCGAAGGTGCAATGGAAACGATGATATGGGTGGAGAAAAGAGAAGCAAACAATAGCAGATGAAAACTTAAAGTTAATGAGTATCATTGTGAACTAGAAATATGTATTGACTAGTAACAATGTTGATATATTGAAATGACATATTTTTTTTTTCAATGTAACTTCAGAGAGTGACATACATTGTTACATCAATTTGTGATGGAGATACATAGATAGAGAAGCATAAAAGTAAATGGCATGTATGTAGAGGGGAGAATGCTTGAAAATGTCAAAGGTCTGTTTGCAACATAAAGAAGAATTTGGTAATAACATGGATTTATTCCTCTATTTGAATTGAGGAATCCTTGTTTATCAATTATGAAACATATAATTTGACAAGGAGTATCTTATTTTAGTGAAGGTTACTTGTTGCTGCGCATATACCAAAAAACTACCAAGTTTCGATAAAATGTCAAAACAAACAATATAAAATTTACAACTAAAACAAGGGCTTTTATTGATAAGTAAAGGAAGATGGAAAATTTATTACCAAGCTCGGTGGAAGAATCACAATATATAAAACGCGAGCAATAGGTCCCAAATCGTCATCGGTTCATCTCGCATAATGAGTACAATGTAGGCATAATCAGCATGTTGCATGTAGCATGAAAGTAAATCATATTGTTCAAAATAAAAGTTGCATATATGTGGTAAAAAAGAGACAAAATTGTTATCCAACCGTGTACAAAAGAATGAAAAAGATATCAAAATTTGTATATCTACTCTGCAAATTAATAAGATATAAAGTGTCATAATGTTTTTGATACTTAAGGTAGAGTTATCAATATTTATGTTGGAAATTTTAAGTTAGAAATACTTATGAGTTTCAATCATTAAGGAAATATATTAGGAAATTTTTGATTAAGAACTTCATGTTATGACTGGAAGAGGTGTTATCTATTCAAGATTTACACAATCTGCAAGGGTTAAAATTTCTTATGTTGACTCTTATCTTAGGCAAATAGTTGTCATGAAAGAAAATCCCACTTTTGATTTTGAAGGAAATTTGAGTGGAACCATAATAAAACACACAAATACCATTTGTGAGGGTAATTTCACATTCAAGGGCCCATTTTCCACATATACAATATATCATTCAAGAAGAGTTGTGAAAACTTTACACTGTTGAAACTGTATAATTGTTAATTTAATGGAATAAATGCAAAGACACAGAACGATTAATATACATTCTTAAATTGAGTTTGCAAATGTAAAAATAATTCAAATCCTAATAAATACCAACTATTAATCCTTTTTTCATTTGAAATCAAATATTATTCCTTGTTCTCATATATGAATATGTGGGAAGGACAAGTCTTTGTTTGTTCATAGGGAAGTGAGATTGTGATGGTGCAAGTATTAATAATATGCAAGATTATGTGAGATTCAAGTTTGAAGTAACTCACCATATATAAAATGAAGGATAATCCCAACAATTAACAGTCTAAATCCCATTGAAATCTAATGTTTCAACTTCATAACATGTTCATATATATAATTTTTACAAAGCATCAAAATAGTTAAATATCTAACGTGTTGCTTGACGTTATAATTTGTACTATAAGGGAAAGTGTATAGATATAACGTTGAAGTAAATAGGCATATGCTCGTAATGGATTTCAATAAATCTACTCATAATGGATGATATTGAATCGCATGCATACAAATTATTAAAAAATAGTATGAATATTTCTATAAAGGGAAGTACAATTGAACACTCTATAACAATAGGCATGCAATTTATAACATGAATATTTTTATATAAATTACTAACGAATAATGTTTCCAAAATTCTAAAATTTGATTTGAAATAATTTTTGGTTAAAATAGATAATTTTTTATAACTTCTATTTCTTATAATTTCTTCTTTCTAATGTTTCAAAGCCTAATGAATGAGGTTGTTCTATTATTTATAATTTATTCTTTTTAGTGTTCTCGGTGACCTAATGAATGAGACTATATGTATTGAGTAAGAAACACGATCATAGAGGAAGTTCATTTTAAAAAATACTCCAGTCTTCCTACTAAGTAGATGGTAATTGTGTGCCAAGGTATAGTTATTTTGGTAGGGAGGGGTAAGGTGGGGTTTGGTGGATTAATAAACACTTTTGACTAGAGCTACTTATTAGATCTAAGACACAATCGGAGCCTAGTTTTTAGCAAATCATAACAAGAATAGAATTCAACAAAAACAATCACAATCGACCTCTAACGTCAAAGATTACCATTAGATTAAGGAATTATATTTGATCCATGGAAAAATTGAAATTTTTGAAGCCTATATACAATGTTCTTGAGATGTTAACTGCTAAATTATAATTGGGAAACTAAGAAACATTTGAGAAAGTGAGGAGGATTTATACCATTAGTTCTAATGTATTTCCTTTAAGCTCAACATTTTATGATTATTGATATTGCATAAACCCCTTCTCTTCCACCATTCGGTGTCATGGGTGAGGGTGGTTGTTGAAGGGATTGTCGAACCACTAAATGGAGTGTATGTTCATCCTCAACATCTAATTATGATTAGGGAAATAGAGTCTAACATTTTAACAAATAAATGGGATGCAATAAATTAGGAAATATAAACAACAAATAGAAATAGATGGATATATAATTTTGATCATAGTAGATAGACAAATAAAAGTAACTAAATGGTATAGAATGTTAATTATTCATATTAAAATGCGAGAACCTACATAAATGATACATGATTATAAAAATACATAAATGGTAATTCAGAAATAATGTTAGTAATTTGATTCATTAAGTTACAAACCAGATTCAAGTTGATATTAAAAGGGAGATATATGTCAAGATAACATAAATTAAGTTCTTTCAACAACAAAATATTTACCATCCTTCTCCAAATATACCCTAAAAGTGCACGCATACAAAATCAAAATGTTTTCTATTTTCTCTAGATTTAAAAAGAGGGCCACTTATCTAACATGGGAGTTCCTTACGCCATCAAATCCCTTTCTATACAACTTGAGTAATTTAATGATGTTATTAGTGTATGCATTACTTAATATAGGTACATGCCTTAGGCCATAGTAATTTGGTTCTATACTTGTTTAAAATGTGGAACTAAGGTGAGCATCCTGTGTTGTTTTCTCTTATGTTTAGGCATGTGGTGGTTTCAAACGTAACCTCGGTCTCCTAGTGAATCATTCCCAAGCAAGTGGTTTTGGGTTTTCAAAACTCTAGAAAAACAAACATCCTATTTAATTTCTAAGCCGTATGCCTTATGTGATTTAGTTTCGGGAGAGGACCATAATATCTCCAACAAAACATTCGAAAATATATAATTAAATCATCCTAATCCTAGCACTAGTACACAATGTTGTAACGCCCACATTTTACACACACAAATACAATGATAAAAATGTCGAATAATTTTATTTGACTTTCATTGCTCACTACTCAACACCAAAAGGTCTCCAAGTAGAGAAAATGAACAACACATAAGACACAAGTACATAAAAAAGAACCCACTCATACAATAGGATAACATAGGGTACCCATCAATGTCATACTCAAATGACATAAACCAGGACAATGACCCAATTACAGTAAGAAACATCGGGTAGGCATACTCCACGACATGGCCTTTTTATGGTTTACATCTTCATTAAATTTAGGTTTCCATTGTATGACCTTATAGTTTTCAAGAGAATTAAACACATAAGGTTTAAAATTTCCTACTTTATAACCTTTAATTACTTTACTTTGCAGGGAAATAGTCTTTAAAGGAGAATGCACAATTGATTCCTTTATCAAATCTCCATTAATTATCTATAGACCATTTATTAATTAAAGTCCATTTTAAGCGACTATGATTCTCCCCATAACTCATTCTTACGTTAAAGGTTTATTTCAAATGATATAGTTGTTTTAGTTCCAAATTTAGTTTGAGTCAATTATGCATTTACACATCATAATTTTTATTTTTAGTGGACTCTATATTGGCTCAAATTCCTAGTCGCACTAGGAACAATTTGTATCCATTCTTAACAAAAATTCAATGCTTAAATAAACCATAATGACTTCAAGTAATTTTGTTCCGAAACCATTATCACATATACTCTTGTGTTTCATCTCATTTACATTGTTTCTTAGGTCTCTTATTGAAGTCACTTAATAACAAAAAGAGTTATAAAATTACTTGTCTAACATATTGAAGAAGTACTTGATTGGAAGCATTATAACTACACACAAACCACAAGTTAACCTCCTAATCAACTGAGGTTTAGTTCAATTCCTATTGGACCTAAGGATCTATGCCTCAACTATTTATAAGTTTAAGGTGAGAGCACATATTTATGCTAAACAACATTCATGAAAGACCAAGGTGTTATGTTGTTAGTAACCAAGGTAACACATTTATCTAAAAGGAACTAAAGAGTTCATTAACAAGATTTTAAGTCATAGTACAACTATTTCACTATCTCCATTTGTGTCATCTGGGTTCCACAAGGAATTCATTCGATGACAAGTAAAAATTCTTGATCTAACCTCGTAAGACTTGGTAGTCGACTAGGATACTAAAGAGGTGATAGCTCTACTTACTCCATATATGGTAAGGTTACACAACATAGTTGTTGCTTCAAACAAAGACTCTTAAGTTATAGAAATGAACTAATGAATACATTTCTTAGGTGAAGTACCAGAAATTTTAGTTGTGAGGATTAATTATCTTTTAGGACGATAGCATTTTGAAAACTAATGTGGCTAGAATGAGAGGGAGGGTACAACAAGTGTTGAATATTATCTTCATTAAATAATCCCAACTACTAAAGGTTACTTTCAAGAGTAGTTGGTGATATTTATCACCTAACACGTAAGTCGGACTTGAAGAGAACACATTCTCCTTACTACACACATGATAACCAATCTTAGAAGGGGAAAACTTACTAGAGAAAATATTTGATCAAGTCACTATTAACTGATGGTTTTGTGATGATGTCACTAAACATATAGGCTATGGCGGTAACTCAACTAGGGATCTTATTTAGGTAAGATAGAAGGTGTCATCCATCATACATGTTTAAGTTCATTCTAAGGTTTCATTTTATTTTGTGCTAAGAAAGTTCATACGAGAAGGGGTAGATAAACACTAGTTTTGAACTAAGTTTGACTATTATATTTAAGTTCCTTTTCTACATTTTCTAGTTAAATAACACAAAACTCTAGAGATTCCATCATAAATTTCACAACAAGAATGCATTATAAAATAATAAATTCAATTTCATTTAACATACATATCCAATTCCTTATTTTTTAACATACATAAATTTGAAACAAAATGACACCTATGATTATATGCTCATTTGGCGAGGAATTTTAAAACTAGCATCTCATGCATAACCATGTGAGCATGATATCAATGATAAATCAATGGAATGACATCCACCCTAATCTAGCATAATTATCATTTTTAGTTTCCCATTTACATAATAACATTAATAATTTTCATTCAAAAGGAGAAGGTTAGAGACACATATTTATTTCATTTCAGTTCACTTCATTTCTTAACCAAGGAGAGAGAAAGAAATAGGGAAGAGAGAGAAACACTATTTCACCAAAAGTTCAATTTCACACAAAAGAGTTTGGCTTAAGATTATTTACAGTGTCGACAAGTTTCCACAAAGGTTTGATAACTGACAGGGGTCCTACAACTTTATTTTTTACGTTTTCTTGCTAGTTTCAAAACATTTCAAAAGTAAGCTTTCACTTGGCGAAAGAATACACCCCTACAATAATTTAGAGAAGCTCCAATATAGGCAAAATATACAACATTTTCAAATTCATACTAGTAGATGGTGTTTTCTCTTATCCTTTTTAAGTCTTTCGGGGTTTCAATGGCAACCCTATGTCTTGGTGAATCGTTCCTAGGAAAGTGGTATTCTCACCATGAAAAACTTGATGGCTTTAGTAAATATTTCTAAGAAAAATAATTGTTCTTTTGGTGCTATTCTCGAGCCCTTTACTGTGGATATAACCAATTATTCATGTTTTGGGTGGTAATTTTGTATTAAACCTAACATCATGCCATTTCAAGATGTTGGATTTGGAGGAGATTGTTATGAATGAATTTGTACTAAAACCTTTACAATTGAACCACATAAAGATCCTAATATTTAAGTACAAGTTAATGATAACTTCCACAATTCTTGGGGAATTGGTGAGATCGAAGTTAATTTACCATACAATCAATCATTTCCCCACGAAAAGGAGCCAAAATAATCTAGTTTTAGTTGTGGTCAAAAAACATTGTGCCTTGAGCCCGCCACTTAACAACAAAAAATAATAGAGAGAACAAGTCTTTAAAGAGGGGTCTTGACTGTAGTTCAATGCTTGGGAATCTTTGTATTAATTTTTTTGGCAGTTCATGTAAAAACTCCCACATAATTGGAGGATAGATATTTCAAGGGAAGTTGTAGATGTATGCACAAATTAGTTAGCTATGTAAGTATAATTGAAACTAACACCTAGTAGCTTCAATACAATGCTAAATTAAACCTATGCATCATCATGCTAAGAGCTTAAACAAAGCTAACCTATCAACATCTCTACATTAAACATGAAATGAACATTTCAAGCTAATATGCTAAACAAATTAACTTCTATCTCTTATTGAATGCTAAATGAGATGAGATTGAACCTATGTAGATCTGTAACAATCAAAGAGTTGATTATGTTCTTGAAATCCCAAGGTTTCTAAGAATGGAGTCTTGTCAAGTCATGGCTACAAGACCACTTGACATGTCTCCATATGACTTTAAAAATTTGGGTGGATGAATGTAAGAAATGGAGAAGGCTAGCTCCTCTAATAAAAGAATGTTGAAAGATGATAGAATGGATATAGTGAATGCTCTATACTCATTTAGGTGCATCAAGGTGTAAGAAGAAAGGTAGGGGGAGGGCTCTTTATATAGCCCAATGGATAAAAGAATCTCTACATCCCTTTACATGTAGGACAATAGGTTGGGTTAGTTGTGGATAAGAGAGGTTTAGAAAGGGTTGAGTCAACCTTAGGAGAGTTTATTTTGTCCTTTAGTGACTCATGGGGTTTGAGGGGATTTATTAATTAACCAAAGTGATTAATTAATAGGTGTGTAAGCTTATATAAGATTTTTAGAGGAATAGTTAGTATGATTTATGTTATGAGAGGATTTTAATCAAATAAATGACGATTTATTGATTAAATAGAAGAGATAATTAATTAATTAAGAATAATTAATTAATCTAGATAGAAAAGGGTATTAATTAATTAGAAATAATTAATTAATGTAGATAGAAAGGGGAGCTTAATTAATTATAAATAATAATTTATCTAGATAGAAGGGGAGCTTAATTAATTAGAAATAATTAATTAATCTAGATAGAAAGGGGAGCTGATTAACGGAATGTCATTAATTGGCGTCATTGTTGGATAGAAGAGTTAATTAAATAACGTAATGTAATTAATTAACGATGATAGTAGAGAAAATGTGTGATATTGACGATATGTCATCAATTTGTATGAAAGGGTATAATTAGCGCAATTTAAGTATTTAAATTGTTTGAGCTAAATTATAGGTGTCTATATTTTCCCCTCTTTGAGGTGGCGTAAGTGATGCCACTTCAAAGATAGTAGACAGATAAAATTTTGAAGGCGTAGAAGAAAAAATAGTAGAAGTGAGAGATGCCCCGTCGAGTAATGATGGGGTGATGAAGAAGGCTATTGACGATCGAAAAAGGTGAGAAATGGATAGAAGAATGGGTAGGGGAAGGATGCCCCAAGTGAATTAGAAGAATAGTGTTGATAGGAGGGTGATGTAGAAGAAATATGGAGAAGTAGAGAGAAGAACTAGCTTTCATCCCTTACATTGGCAACAACCTTAATGTCATCATATTGCCAAAGATCTACATCATTGGTCCTTATTAAAATATAAGCATACGACAAAAAAGTAGGGTGACATAAAATCCATATTATAAATAGTATTTCATTGCTGAAAACACCCACTCAATGCAACATACAAAAAGCAATGTAATATGAGAAGGAAACAAGCTCATTTAACAGGGAAAACAAGTACAAACACACATATTCCAACCAACAATGGTCAAGATGATTGTACAAATGTTTTTTATCAAGTTGAAGATCCCCAAATGTTTGTGATTGATGAAAAGGGTGAAAAATGATGCCCCTAGCAAGGATACATGTAAGGGAGATGATAAAGGATGTCTAGGTCCAATGATAAAGTGTTCATGCACAATGAAATAATATCAGGCAACTAGATGTGCCCCAGAGTACCGACGAAGCAAGCAGGCTAGCTTTGCAAATGGTTGTAAGTTAGATGATCTGTCATTTAATTTATGAACACATGATGCGTAAGACATGAGTTTCGGCCTCTATGAGTTGGTTTACCTATTTTTGTAAATTTTACAATTTTTAGGATTTTGAAAAAAATGATTTTTATTTATTTTGAATTGATTTTAATAATTTTTTTAGACTTTTGACAGTTTGGATAGAGAAAAAGTTAGAAGAATTAGCAAGAATCTCCCAAGAGAAAAAGAAATGCCCTAGGGAGAAGAAAGAAGCAACATGTGACAAATAATGCCCCAACACAACGAAAAGATTAACAAAATAATTATTTAATAAAAATAATTATTTGATGGAGTGTGCAAAAGAAGTGACATCACCTAGGAGCAATAAAATTGTCCTAGTGAGAAGAAATGAGTACCAGGTGGCAAATAATTCCCCATCACAGACAAAAAAATTTAATAAAATAATAATTTAAATAAAATAATTATTCATAGCAAGTAGAAGAAAAATTAGAGTGTGATGTTATATGGTTTGATTTCACACTTTGTATGTATCATGATGATAGTTGAGATGTTTTTACCACATGTGTTTGATTTTTACATGATAGATCCATAGATGATATCAATTTTATTGTACATGTGATGCTCTAGATTAGTGGACGAGATGACATGATGATATTGGTGGGAAGGGGGTAGATTATGATATTTGCGATCCCTCTTGCCCCCATTTGATGATACAATATGCGATGATTAGCTTAACATTCATGTATGATGTATACTTAGTTGTTTATTTATATATGATGTAGAGATGATGCTAGATGTGATGATATTTATGGAGATATGATTATGTGATAACAAAACTATGTACATGTGACAAACAGACACAAGCAAATGTTAACAAACTTAACCAAATATATAGTGCTAACCAACATGAATTAACATAACCATGTACAATTATTTACAAGCATGCAAAAACACACTTCATATGTACAAGTAAGAATGAATCTAATCTAAGCAAGAAAATATGAATCTTATCAAAGTATGTCTAAGCAACAAACTATACAAATGTACAAACAAACAACAACTATACAAGCAAACAATGTACACAAACAAAGCAAGAAATAAGATAAAGTAAGTAAACTAAAGTTATGTTTTTGTAAGATTGTTTTGTGAAACAATTTTCTACTATTTTTGTGTTTTGTGTTTTTCTATTATTTTGGATTTTGATCATATTTGATTTTTTTTTTTTACAATTTCCTAACATATTTGAATGTTTTTGCAATTTTCAAACATATTTGAATGTTTTTGTGGTTTTCAAACATATTTGAATGTTTTTGTGATTTTCTAAGGTTTTTCCGAAGCTATGCAAAGGTAACCAAGAAATGTGGATGACCCTAGCGTTAGATAGAGAATATATCAGGGCAGGCACCACATGTTTACAAACAGGAAGGTGAAACCACATAAGTGCCCCCAACGATAGATGGGGAATATAAAAAGACCATCTCTTCATAGATTTATAAGAGGAGAAAAAGACGAGATAAGGGATTTACATGATAGGTTCACAAGGAATTTTAGATACAGGTGCGGAACTAGCCCTAGGCTAAGCAATAGTACCCTCCAAATACAAGATACGTGTGAACAACGAATCCTCCCAAGGTGCCGGAAACTAGTTTTCACCAAGGGCCTATCCAAAGTGCCACAATTGCGTGGTTTTCACATATGGATGACCTGCTTTCTCTTTTTCTTTTTCTCTTACTTTAATTTTTTTTTTTTTGTATTTTGATCATTTTTACTCTTTTTTTTGTTTTCTTTTTCTGATTTTTGCACCATGTTTAAGCATAGAACTGCTTAAGGTGCATGACATTCATAGGTTTGTGAAGCTCATCACCATTGGGATGGGCAAGTTTGTATGCTCCCGTACCATATTTGGCCACAATGACGTAAGGTCCTAACCAATGCGGTTCGAACTTTCCTTTCTTCTCTCTTTCCACCCTTATGTTGAATTGATTTTCCTTCATGACTAAATCTCCAACCTCAAACTAACGAGGTATGTGTAGACACCAAAATCGGGTCACACTCCTCTTGGTCCCCTATCTAAGAACCAACTTAAAAACATTCACCTAACCATGACCCTTATACCCTACATTAATATTAATTTAACTATTTACAATTAAATTAATACCCATCCTCACCCCATTATTAATTTAATTATTGTTAGTGCAAAATCAAAACACCCCCAAATGAGTAGTAAGGCTCGCTTTTCTAGGGCAAAGTCATTTGGTGTGATCCCTATAACATTGAACTTTCCTCAAGTTGTGGGACCTTGCAAATGGGAAAGCTCTCCAGAGAATGTTGGTTCCTCTTCCTAAACTACCTACCATGAGCTATTCTAGTACATGCAAGCTAATCTAATCTAATCTAACTATCCAAGGAGACATGGAGAGAAAGAAAACAAGAAAAATGGAGCCTACACTAAAACGGTGATACACCAGAGAAGGAGAATTGTTGGTCATCTAACTAGACTACCTGAAACAAAGAGAGGTGAGCAATGGAGAGGATGGATAACTGCATCACAGGCCAAAGATCAGATTCACATAGAAAACATTTCAAACCCAAAAACATATCTCTCGAATCTATAAAAGAATATCAAAACATGTACATATACCCTGCAATGAAGAGGGGCAAGAAGAAATAACCAAAAACAAGCAAGGATGGATAAATGCATCACAAAACATGTTTTTATTACTTGAAGTTTACACAAAACATCATCGAGAAATAAATACCATTTATAGAGCAGGGGAGGAGGTTTGAACTCCATTTTATGATAAGGAAGAAAAGGAGGGGAGGGAGAGGAAAACAAAAAACCAACCCTTTACAATAAGCCCCGACCCTTCTTTTATAGACTTAGTACAGAGGGGAGAAAGAGAGAAGAGTGAAAAAACTAGTTCGAACTCAACCATTGCCATCAATGCCTTTAAAAAGATCTGGCCCCAAATCTATCTCGTATCCTTTTCTTATTCGGCGCCTCGAAGAAGGAGGGAACGACAGATTAGATTGAATCAATCTAGTTGTTGAGGCAAGAAGATCCTGCATTAATTACCTGAATAAGTTTCTCCATTTTTCACCTACCAGGGCCTAAAAAATGTTTTTTTATCTTTCCATGGCATAGAGGACATTGAGACACTTCCAACGATGTCAGATTTGTAATATTTCGAGCCCTGAGTTGAAAGATATGCCCCTTCGAAGTTTGTATCGAGTACGTACAAATGGGTGGGAAAATAGTTTGAAAAAATGGGTCCCCTTTTTGATATGGGACATGTGGCATCCAGATTAGAGAAAAATTTGGGTTTGCGGGTCCATAATTTATCTTTTTCCCTTTTTCACAAAATGCAAAACTCAAAAACCACGGTGGTCCTAAAGCTCCGCGTGGATAGTGGCACCCTTTGGTTGGCTGGGGAGATGCACTTCAATTTTTCCCTTTGTGACTTTTGTCAAAAGGAAAATTTCCACCTTTTCTTCTAACTCCCCACTTTCCTTGACTCGGGATGAAACACTAACTTTTTCCTTTGGGCAGAGTTGCGGTCCATTTTGTAACTTTTACACCTTTTGGGATATCAAGGGGCAAAAACCAACTTTCCCCTCGACAAACCACTTTGACTGGGACACGCAAGTAGTCCGGTGCTCGTTTGGAAACCCTCTCTCTATTCACTCCTTGAATTATCTCCATTTTGACAATTGGCAGCTTCCGCATACATGTCCCATGCATTGACTAATCAACCAACTCTGCCCCTTTTGAGACTGGACACATGGAAACACTTGCGCTTCCTTGAAAGCCCAATTCAAAAATTTCCTTTGATGGAGCATCAAGTTGACACTTGTCGGCCTCTGCTATTCTTTTGAATTTCAACGGTCCCTCTTACCCCTTTTGGACTTTGGGCTATGTGGCGAGCTCATGCTCATTTGGGTCTCCACCTGGGACTAACTCTTAGAGATGCGCCACACTGACACTTGGCATTCTCCACTTACACTTTTATACTTAGCCAATTTTGAGGCCCACCCTATCGCCTTTTGAATTCGTTTGACTATTTTCTACATGGAGGGCTGGCGCAAGTTTGAGTCTCCACCTTGGGCTCCCATTTCAGATTTGCGTCGAGTCGACACCTAGCACACTCTCTCTTAGTTGAAGACTTTTCAACGGTCCCATAAATTTTGGGGCTTTGAACGCATGGAAGCCTGGAACTGTTTGGGCTTCCCTTTTTGGATTCAACTTTGGAGAAGCGCCATTAGGACACATGGTTCCTTCCATTGCCTCTTCCATACTTAGTTGATTTTGGACTCTTTCCTAAATGGTCTTGAGCCCGAAAAACTTTGAAACTTCACCATTTTTCTCCTTCTTGCTCCCTGGTTCTCTCTGCGGCATTTCTCCTTCTCTTCTAACCCTGCTATTCCATTGTTGAGTCTACCTGTAACTTGAAAAATGGATTTAAGACATGGAAACGGCTCGACAGAGTCGTTTCTTTTATATAAGGTCCTTTAGTCTTTCTCGGCCCTTGCCACTCCATTGTTGAGTCCTTTTGTGACTTATTCATAGATCTCGAACAAGTTTTCTCGAGTTATTTTTATGTGCGGGTGCACCGGGTAAGGCCAATATTTGGCTCGGGGTAAAATATGGATAATAATTTGGTGAATCACATGGGACATCTTCTTGCTAGATGAAAATACTAGTGGCCTTGAAGCATCCATTGGGCATGAAGTCTACCTGATAAACATGAAACTGATATGAACTTTGAAGACTTGATCCCTAAGCCACTGCGAGCCTGATTGCAAGCCTTTTCTATGTTTTTCGACCCTGAGCCTGCCTACATGTCTGCACCCTCAATTTTCATAAGAAAATCTTGGGAATGGATTTTCTGAGAGTAGAATATTGTTTTGACCTAGGGCTTCAATCTGTCCCTTGAATGGATTGTCTTGAAATGAATTTAGTTGCTCTACATTTGTTTTCTTTTTGGAATTTGCAACTGCTATAGGAAAATATGAGTCTTCCTACCTTGGATAGTTAAGATCCTGGCTTCATGCCCCTCTGAAGCAATACAAACAAAACTTATATACAAAAACCAAATCATACATGCCTCAAATGAGACATACGAGTGTGCACAAGCACTTCTTCTACTAAAAACAAAGCCTAATCCTACTCCTAAACTAACCAGAGAAAAAGAATGCTAAACAAATCCTGCAACTAGCAGAGAGAAGTAGCTTCCCTTTCTCGAGAGAGGCAGCCATGTAAATGATTTGACACTAAATATAGCTGCCAGTATGAGTGAAAAACTGACTCTAACCCTGTCTTCCACCCAAATCATCAAGGTATCAACATTAATGGGAAATACCTCCTCAAGCTGACTTACATTGGACTCTGGAGGTGTTGATGATGACCCTTGGTACTTTGATGCTCATCCTCATGCCCTAGAGTAGGCATGACTGGTTTTGGCTTCTCCCTTGGCTCTAATGAAGCCAAGTACCGATTGGGCAAGGTTTGATCCTTTGGATGTGCCCATAACTCTGAATTTCTACTCCAAGAATGGAGTCTTCTTGTAGACCTTCTTGAATGGATGGTGTGGAAGCAATGGTGGAAATTTTCTTCCCTTTCTCTTCTTCCTTCTGTGAAGAGCATGGAAGGTTTAAATCTCCCAAAATTGATTCCAAAGAGCTACCATAATATGCAGGTTGTTGCAATTGAAAGTTCTCCTCCATGACAATAGGCTCATGTGCTTGGAAGGTGGATGATGAAGGAGAAAACAATAGAAACTCAACCGGTTCTTCTCCATCAAAAAGTCCTCCAAATCAGACAAATACATTGCCTCATTATTGTCCTGCTACAAATGTTCAACCTCTTTCATGGTGTCTTCTTGATCTGCAATTTTTTCACCATGTTTTCCTTCATCCTCCAACATTGAGTTTGAAAGATCAAACTCTTCTTCAACATTAGAGTTCGAGAGATGAGGTGAGAGGAAGAACTGAAGGTTCTTCTATGGCTTGTTTTGTGCTCAAAGCTTCTGGATCTACATTTTTCTCCTTCACAGCTGGAATGCACTTCTCTTCTTTTGGATTTGGAGTAGCTTCTCTTTCCTTTGTTTCTTGAAGACAATCTTTCCCTTGAGTGACCTCTTCCTCTAGCATGGATTTTGACAAGTCAAACTCTTCAATCTCATTGCTCTAGAGGACTAGTTGGGACTGCAAGATCTCTTTTAGAGTTTTCCTCCATGATGGATTCATCAACCAAATCAGGCCCTTGAATGAAAGCAAGGAATCTCCAATGATGCTTTCTTCTTCTGCTACTACAAACTCTGATTTGATTTCTTCCATCTGCTCCTCTTCAATGGGACTTAGAGCTGCTTTTTCATCTTCTTCCATGGCTGATTGTGCAACTTGAATTGGATCAATACTTTCTTCAAATAGAGTGCCAACATGGACACTACATTCTAAGAAAATTGATGACTGATCTTCTTTCTCTTGTTCTTGCTCTTCTCCTACTGCAACCTTAACCTCAGCCACCACTGGCTCTTCAACCTTGACCTCCTCTATTGGTTTGACCATCAAAGGGATCTTTGTAAACCCAAATTTGGCAGCCCAACTCTTTAGATTGTTTGTCATTTCTTCTCTATTGGGCTCCTCTTCTTGTTTTCCTCCTTGATTGGATTCTTGAGTCTCTACCCAACATGGACTTGGGAGAGCAAGAGGAGTGGCAGGTTGGGGTTCAACCAGTTTTTCAATTGTTTGTGGTGTGGAGGGAGGAGATGAAACTTCTTGTTTCTTTAGAGGGAATGACTACTTGGGAAAGGAAAGGGGAGAAGAATTGAAATGGGATGTTGGACTTACCCATTGACAAGGTTGTCTTGACTCCAACTCATAAGCCTCGATCTCCTCAATCCATTGTGTAAGTTGGGGTAACATTTAAACCATGAAGTCTAGCTTCTCCTGAGGGCTGTAAGGTCTTGGAAAATGGCCTTCCCATGGACAAGGTTCCCTAAAACCAATCTTGAATGCCTTCATTTGTGCTATGCCCCTTGACTAAACCATGTGCCTCAATTTTTTGAATTTTCTCCAATAAAAGAACACTCTCCATATAGTTTTCACCACTATATACATCCCCTTATTCTTGATAAGCTCCATGGCCAAACTAACTTTGACCCTACTTATATAGGTACACATAATGGTCCTGGATCGATTATAATGTTGATTTGGAGGAGTTGGAAAATTCATTGGAGGTGGATTGCATTCTTTTGTAAGTGTGAGTTCCATGAAGAGAATGAAGTCATGATTGCACAACCTCATGGAATGGGAAAAAATGAAAGAGATGGAAGAAGGAAATGGATAAAATGAGTGGAAATGGATAGGAAAGGTCTGTAACTCAGAGAATGGGTTTTTGACCAAATGGAGTCACCAGATGTGCTTGCATGTGCCTTAAAAGGTTGAATCCCATCAAGAACACATCAACTTGATGACATAAGGTGAAGACTTCTGGTCCCACCTAGGCATGCCTAAAATTGTTGGTACAAAATCATAGCACCCCCAAATGATTAGTCAAGTCTTCTTTTCTAGGCGAGTCATTTGGTGTGATTTGCATAACATTGAACTTTTCCCAATGTGTGGGACCTTGTAAATGGGAAAGCTCTCCAGAGAAGGCTGGTTCCTCTTCCTAAACTACCTGCCATGAGCTATTCTAGTACAAGAAATCTAATCTAATCTAATCTAACTATCCAAGGAGATAGGGAGAGAAAGAAAATGAGAAAAATGGAGCCTACACTAAAATGGTGATACACCAGAGAAGGAGAACTATTGGTCATCTAACCAAACTTCTTGAAATGAAGAGAGGTGAGAAATGGAGAGGATGGACAACTGCATCATGAGCCAAAGATCAGATTCACACAGAAAACGTTTTAAACCTAGCAAACACAGCTCCCATATCTGTAAAAGAACATCAAAACATGCACATGATACCCCGCAATGAAGTGGCGAAAGAAGAAACAACAAAAAAATGAGAAAGGACGGACCAAATGCATCACAAAACAAATTTTTTATTACTTCGTAAGTTTCACAGAACATCATCTACGAGAAAGAGGAAAGAAACACCATTTACATAGTAGGGGAGGAGGTTCGAACTTCATTTCGACCCTAAGGAAGAAAAGGAGGGGAGGCGGAGAGGAAAACGAAAAAACCAACCCTTTACAATAAGCCTCGACCCTTCTTTTATAGACTCAAGATGAGGGGAGAAAGAGAGAAGAGTAAAAAAACTAGTTCGAGCTCAACCACTGCCATCAATGCCTTCCATAAGATCTTTCCCCAAATCTGCCTTCTTAACTATATCATTTTCTTATTCAAAGACTCGAAGGAGGAAACAACATATTAGATTGAATCGATTTGGTTGTTGAGGCATCCTACATTGAAGGCCCAAAGATGTTTCTCCATTTTTCACCTACTAATGGCTTAGAAATGATTTTTTATCTTTCCATGCCGTAGAGGACGTCGAGACGCTTCCAAAGGTGTCAGATTTGTAATATTTTGAGCCCCGAGTCAAAAGATATGACCCTTGAAAGTTTGTATCGAGTTTGTACAAATTGGTGGGAAAATAGTTTGAAAAAATGGGTCCCCTTTTTTATATGGGACAAGTGGCAGCCAGATTAGAGCAAAAAATCAGGTTTGTGGGTCTGTAATTTATCTTTTTCCCTTTTTCACAAAACACAAAACTCAGAAAACCCCATGGCCCCGAAGCTCTACTGGACAAGTGGCACCCTTTGGTTGGCTAGGAGATGCACTTCAATTTTTCCCTTTGTGCCTTTTATCAAAAGGAAAATTTTCACCTTTTCCTTTGACTCCCTATTTTCTTGACTCGGGCTCAAACGCTGAATTTTTCCTTTGGGTGGAGTTGCGGCCCATTTTACAACTTTTACACCTTTTGGGATATCAAGGGGAAAAAACCAACTTTCCCCCGATGGCCCGCTTTGACACGGGACACGCGGCGGTCACTGGTGTTCATTTGGAAATCCTCTCTCTATTAAATCTTTGAGTTAGCACCATTTTGACAATTGGTAGCTTCCACATACTTGTCCCATGCATTGACTATTTAATTGACTCTGCACCTTTTGAGATTAGACATGTGGCGGCAGAGCTTGCTTTAAAGCTTGATTCAAAATTTACCTTTGGAGGAGCATCGAGTTGACAATTGTCGGCCTCCATTGGTTTGTGGACTTTTCAACGGTCCCTCTTACCCTTTTTGGACTTTGGGCTATGTGGCGAGCTTGCGCTCATTTGGGTCTCCGCCCGGGACTAACTCTTGGAGATGTGCCACTGACACTTGGCATTCTCCGCTTACACTTTTATACTTAGCCAATTTTGAGGCCCGCCCTATCTACCTTTTGACTTTGTTTGACCATTTTCTATGTGGAGGGTTGGTACAAGTTTGAGTCTCCACCTTGGGCTCCCATTTTAGATTTGCGCGAGCTGACACCTGACACGCTCTCTCTTAGTTGAAGACTTTTCAACGGTCCCGCAACATTTTGGGGCTCTGGACACGTGGAAGCCTGGCGCTTGTTTGGGCTTCCCTTTTTGGATTCACCTTTGGAGAAGCACCATTAAGACACGTGGTTCCTTCTGTTGCCTCCTCCATACTTAGTCAATTTTGGACTCTTTCTGAACGGTCTCGAGCTCGAAATACTTGAAACTTGACCATTTTTCTCCTTCTTGCTCCTGGTTCTTCTGCGCCATTGCTCCTTCTCTTCTAACCCTATTATTCCATTATTAAGTCTACCTATAACTTGAAAAATGGATTTAAGACATGGAAATGGCTTGACAGAGTCATTTCTTTTATATAGGGTCCTTTAGTATTTCTTGGCCCTCGCCACTCCTTTGTTGAGTCCTTACGTGACCTATTCACAGATCCGAATGAGTTTTTTAGGTTATTTTTATGCGGGGTCATGGTGAGCCAATATTTAGCTTTGGAGGAGAAATACAGATAATAATTACTTTAATTAAATGGATGCACACCTCACCTATACACCTCACCATAGACCTATTCATAACATGTTTCCATAAATGAATAAGACTTGGTTCAACCCTATAAAACAAGGCCTATTATTCCTCTAACCACCTTTCCGCTCATAAAAACCGTAACGTCCATTATGATCTATGAATAAAATGAACAGACCCGACACAAATGATAGGAGATCTATCATTTTTTAGTAAACCTAGGGAATCCTTGCTTAACCGATTTGAGTCATCCCAAAATTGACGTTGGTTAACCAAGAACCATTTTCGGTTACCATTTATTCACTTGAGGAACCTTGTGGAAAGGGTTGCAACATTATATAATCGAGGAGGAGAGAAGAGAGCTACATGCAAGTAGAACCAGAGCCTTTTTGCACCTACAGACATCCATAGCCAACACCAGGATAGATCCAGAGGTATTGCACTCACGGTAACATTCCGGGAAGAATTTTCGCGGTACCAAACATCATTCCTCTGATCAACCGTCATCACCATCCAGCCATTTGAACCTGCACCATAGTAAGTACACTTTTTACCTACATCATCTATTTCTACTTCAGTCTATTGGGTTCTTTCTATTATCATGTTATCAGTTTCCAATTGTACCCTCACTCCCCTACCATTTACTTTCCTGTAAACTCAACCATTCCTCCACCCACACCATTAAATCACCTATATCCGACTATTACACATCTCTTGAGTATAACTAAGATTCCTACAGACCTCTCCACCCCCCCTTTTGTCTCTATTTAACCTCAGATCAACCTCTAATGATATTTTTGAGTTTTATCATCCCGCCTCTACCAACGTTGATTCCCCATGATCGTCGTCGGTTTTGCCTAACCGTGATCGGTCATACCGATTGATGTTGGTCTCTATGTCTACCAACAATGTGTAAACCAACAACCACCTACCTACCAAAACAACCCAAACACCTTACCCAACCCTACTAAGACCTTATCTGTGACTTGCAGACCACCTGAACAACCTATAACCTGACTCAAGACCTTGACCCATATATTTTTTAGTATTTAATTGGATCGACGCTAATAGTGATCTGAGGTACCCAAATTAGAATACTAGCACTAGATTCTTATGTACATATTTCAGTTATTTCATATTTGTTTTATAAAAATAGTGGATTGATAACCTTCTAGGGAGTATCACACTTCTCAGATCTAGCATACGCTAGGCAGTCCATTGTCATATATTATTTAACTCTTCTTTGGTGGTCATTGAGGTAGTTCCTCCCAACCAAAAGGAATTATCGACACTAAAATTTTCCTCCATAATTTCTATTTCATTAATGTATGTATTAGGAATAGGATGTTGTTAAGTGTAATTAGTAGTAGCGTCGATAGAAGATAACGGCGCCGTCAGTACGGTGCCGCCAATAATGTGGAGTACGGTAACAGTCAAAGTACAATAGGAATGTTGTAAAAAGTAAATATTTGTCGTAAGTGGTCCGGTAATGTTAAAATGTCAAAGTTTGGGTAATTAGAGAAGTAGGGTCTACGTGATTAGGAATTAGAAATATTATATTGGTAATAAGGACAAGGAGTGAGGTCATAAATATTTTGTGTATTTTATTTGTAAAAAGTCTAAAAATGTGGAACCCATGTAAAATGATAAGGTTTATCTTATCTTAAAAGATAAGCTTACATGTACAGATAAGAGTTAAGGTATGGAATATGATTCGTCAGAGTGGATTTCTTATCCTATCTTAGAGATAAGATGGATAAGCCTGTAAGTTCTATAAATAGAGAGGCCACCCCCCTCATTTAGCATAGAAGGAAGTAGTGAGAAATATTGTAGGAAGTGTGCGAAGGAAGCCATCAGTTAAAGGTGTGTTGAAGAAGCCACTAAGAGGTGTAATTGTAAAGTTTCTCCCATAGTCTTGGTGAAAGGAAAGTGAAGTCAATAACACCCGAAGTGCCTCATGGGTGAGATTGTAACAATTTCATGTTAATATTATAATTTACTTTGGTATTTCAGATTTGTCATCATTCTGTCTTATCATAGTCGATGGTATTCTTGTGTTCTCTTGTTGTTTTGTTTCCAGATTATATCCACCAAACTAAAGGCTATGCATTAATAAATAATCATAGCACGAGGAGTTCCCGGTGAAGAATTTTTATAATGCCAGATTGGTGATGACATTTTGGTTCCGTTGCCGGGACCATTCCTCGTTGGTGGATTTTCTAGAGAGATATTCCCACTTAGTCAAAAATCAATTGGAGGGTAACCTTGTTTTTACTGTGCATAGTAGTTACCATGGTAAAGTCATTTTTGCCATGAATAGTAGTTACCATGGTAAAGTCATTTTGCTGGGAATAGTATTTACCGCAGTAATTTCACTTTTTACCATGAATAGTATTTACCGCAGTAATTTCACTTTTTACCGTGAATAGTGTTTACCACAGGAAAGTCAATTTTACCGCGCAGTAAGTCAAGTTTTACCATAGTTTACCGTGGTCATTTCTATTTTACTGTAGAAAGGTGTAAAGTCACTTTCTAGTATAGTGATTCCAATTATTGGTGCACATAAGTCTTGTTGATTGTACTTGTGGGTTGGTATTTCACGGTGGTTACTTTTGAAAATGGGAAAGATTCATGTTTTTTCAGCTCAATCTAATGAAGATGCTTCTTCTTTCATTCAAGAGTTTAAACGATCTTGTATTTGTAATGGCCTCATAAGAAGGGAACAATGGACTGAATTTTTTCCTACCTTTTTGGATGGTTCAACACTTAGGTGGTTTGAAACACTAGGTGATAATGTGAAAAATTCATGGGATTTATTAACTAAAAGTTTTCTTGAAGAATTTGGTGAACAACAGAGATATGCAGATCTCATGATCGATATCACAAAGCTAACCCAAGGAGAGAAGGAGAAGATAAGGGATTATCATGCTCATGTTCTAGAGCTAAGGAGGAAGCTCGATGCCCAGATCCGGAAGGAAGGATTAGTGGATGGGTTGATGAATGGCGTGGATAATCTCCTCTATAAGCACTTCATTCTTGGGATGAAGCCAGAGATCAGACAATGAGTGAAGTATGACCGCCTAGCTACCATTGAACAAGCAAAGGAGATTGCAAGAAGGCAAGAAGAAAGCATGGAAGAGGAGCCCAAAGAAATTGTTGTTAAAGTAGAGCCTACACCAAAGCACCTTTGGTCCAGAATCCACAACCACTCCCGGTGAGCACAAATATTTCTCCTAGTACATCTACTGAGTATGAAGATCTACTTAGGAAGATGGGCCAGTTAACTATTAATCTTCTTCAAGGAAAGGAATTTAGTTCTCAGGGAGGAGATAGAGGTCCAAAAAGAAATATTTCTAAAGTTGTATGTTATGGTTGTTATAAAAGGGTCATTATAATTATAATTGTCCAGATAGAGCTTCTACATCCGGGTACAAAAGATAATGATAAAGGAAAAGCACCTGTGAATTCTTTTGATGTAGTAGATAAGAGCAGAAATAATGAAGTAGATGTGTTTGTAACAAAAGAAAGAAAAAAAAAAATCAAGATTTAAATCATCCTAAGAAGATGAAAGGAGAAACTAGTAAGAAACATAGGAGAAGAAAGTTGGGTGTGTAGGATTTTCTCGATTTCACACGGGGTAAGGACCATACTCCATCTTGGAAGATCTGTCCAAAAGGCCTCGCAAACATTACATATGGTCAACTCTTGGCTATGTCTTCGGAGAAGAGGCGGGAGCTGCGAAGTGGACTCAATGCTCGACGAAGAAAGGAGGTTGAGGTCCCTATTTTGGAGGCAGAGGTAGATCCCTATGCTCCACAAGCCGAGGTATTATGTAATGGTATTTCAATTCATAATGTCTTAGTTGATGGAGGTGCTGCAGCAGCTTAATGTAATGACCGAGTCTCAGTAATGAATATGTTGGGTTTAAAATTGATCGCCCTTCAACACTTATGTTAAGGTCATTAAATAAGGAAAAACTAAACCGAAGGTGTAGTTTCAAATGTGGCAATATCTTATGGGTGTTGTATGTGTGGTAGACTTTCGTGTGATGAAAATGGTACTGCTTATTGCGTACCCAATGCTAGGAAGACCATGGCTAAGGAGAGTTCATGCAAGAAACTACTGGAATGAAGGTTTCATGACACTTGGATGTGGTAGAGAGAGGGTGAAGATAAACGTGATCCCTTGGCATCATAAAGCAGAACCTGTGGATTCAAGTGATGAAACTGATGATTGGACATCCTCTGATTACTCTAGTACTAGTGAAGTGGACATAGAAGATGAAGAAAGTGAGGTTGATGTTTCAGTCATGGATATCCTTCCAGTCACACCGACTCATGACCCCATAAGATTATCTGAAGAAGAAGTTGATGATCGTCTCCAACAAATAAAGATTGGTGATGCTGTGATGGAGAGTGAGAAGGAATCCTACCTCCAACTCTTTCGAAAGTACATACACCTATTCACTTTTGATTACAAGGAACTCCGTCAAGTAAGTTGGGTAGAACATTCTATTGAGCTGGTAGATGGTGCTAAGCCCATAAAGCAAATGCCATATAGAATGAATCCTAATTTTTCCAAGATTGTAAAAGAAGAAATAGATAAGTTGCTTGACACAGATTCATATTTCTTTGTGGAGAATTCAGAATGGGTTTCTCCCATTGTGATCTCAATAAAAAAGAATGGGAAGCTACGCATTTGTGTTGATTACAGGAAGCTCAATAAGGCAACAAAGAAGGATCATTACCCTCTTCCATTTTCAGATCAGATCTTGGACGAAGTAGCTGGCCAGGAGTGCTATAGTTTTGCTGATGGATATAGCGGCTACAACCAAGTTCGTATAGTAGAGAAAGATCAGCTGAAGACCACGTTCACCACTCCTTGGGGAACATTTGCTTATAGAGTTATGCCTTTTGGGTTGTGTAATGCTCCAGCAACATTCCGGTTGATGAATAGGGTGTTTGAACCCTACATTGGGACCTTCATCAGAGTATTTCTGGATGATTTTTGCATCTATGGGAGCAAGTTGGACCACCTGCACCAAATGGAGACAACATTTCAAAGGTTAGATGAAGCACAAGCCTCACTAAACCCTACAAAGTGTGTCTTTGGATGTTCTAAAGGCGTTTTGTTAGGGCATGTTGTATCTAGAGATGGTATTGGTACTGATCCTGATAAAGTTTCAAAAATCAAAGATTTACCATTTCCTATGAATAGAAGTAAGTTGAGATCATTTTTAGGCCATGTGGGTTACTATAGAAGGTTCATCAAGAATTTCTCAAAGATTGCATGTACCACTAACCTAGTTCTTGAAGAAGGATGTTACTTATGAACAAGGAAATAACGCGCATGAAGCTTTTGGACAATCAAGGAAGCCCCGGTGTCTTCACTGTTTTGAAGAATCCGAGAATGGAGCAAGCCATTCATTGTGTACACTGATGCCTCAGATGCAACACTAGGAAGTACTTTGAGCCAAAAGGATGAAAATGGGAATGAACATCCAATTTACTTTGGGAGCAGATAAATGAGTAAAGTGCTTGAGGTAAATTATATCAGAATCAAAAAGAGGCTCAAGCTATCATTTTTTTGTAAAGAAGTTTAGAAATTACTTGCTAGGGCAAAAATTTCTAGTTATAGAATGATCATCGTGCTCTAAAATATATTGTAAATAAGCCTAACCCATCAGGGAGGATAGCAAGATGGATAATTTTGCTACAAGAATTTGAATTTGATATTATAGATAGGCCAGGAAAGAAGCATGTCAATGCAGATGCACTCTCTCGAGCCTATGATGGTTTAGGATCATCTTGTGATGATGATGATTTCCCGATGCAACATTGTTATCCCTTGACACAATCCCTAGTGAATACATAGATATTTGGAATTATTTGAATGAATTCAAGTTTCCTGATGGTGCCAATGCAAAGACTAAGGGAAGGATTACTCAAGCCAGTCATCCATATTCTATTCTGCATGGAGTATTATTTCGAATAGGACTTGATGGACAGTACAAGAGGGCAGTTGGACGTGATCAAGGGAAGGAGCTGCTAGAAGAATTCCACAATGGTACATGTGGAGGGCACTTCTCCTCGGGACAACTTACAAGCAAGAAGGATCTTGGATGCAAAGTTATCACCGCCCACTCTTTTTAGAGATTGTTATAATTATTGTAAGACATGTGATATTTGTCAAACACATGGTAACCGTAAGACTTCATCAGCTCCATTATGCCCTATTCTTCCACTTGGTCCCTTTGAAAAGTGGGGAATAGATATTATAGGTCCACTTCTAACTACCCCACGCCAAAATAAGTATATTGTAGTTGCCACAGATTATTTAACCAAGTGGGTTGAAGCTAGGCCATTGAAAACAACTTCCATGGATGAAGTGGCAAGGTTCATATATGAACGCATTGTCACCAGATTTGGTTATCCATTAGAAATTGTAATAGATCAAGGAAGCCACTTCATTAATGAGGTGGTAGAAGCCCTAGTCAATAAGTTTTCTATTAAGCACAGGAAGGCAACAACATACAAACCAAGCACAAATGGACAGGTGGAACGAACAAATTTTGTGTTGTGTCAAATTCTAGCAAAAGATGCATTTCTTGCAGGTACATAAATGGGATAAGAGGATTCATGCAGCATTGTGGGCATATAGGGCAACATCAAAGTCAGCAACATGATACTCTCCATTTCAGTTAGCCTATGGCATTGATCCAGTTCTTCCTATTGAGTTTGATATTCCCACTGTGAGAGTTATGAAAAATGAAAGGATGGATGAAAGTGATTCAGTAAAAGAAAGGTTGGTACATCTTCATTTGCTAGAGGAAATGAGGGAAATAGCAAATGATACAAGCCATAAGAAGAAAATGAAGCAGAAGGAATACTTTGATCAAAAGATCCGTTGGTCTCCATTTCATGTGAATGACTTGGTTCTAGTATATGATTCCAGATACAAAAAAAGAAGACAGAGGAAATTTCTTCCAAAATGGATGGGGCCCTACAAAATAGCAGCTGTGCATGAAAATGGTACGTACCGACTGGAGGAATTGGATGGCACTCCCATTACGAAATGGGTCAACCACGACAAGTTGAAGATTTTCCAAGCACCAGAATAGTCTACTCCGAGGACGGAGTAGAAGCTAGGAAGGGGGAAGATGTCGACACTAAAATTTTCCTCCATAATTTCTATTTCATTAATGTATGTATTAGGAATAGGATGTTGTTAAGTGTAATTAGTAGTAGCGTCCGATAGAAGATAACGGCGCCCAAGAGTCTGAGTATGAAAGCCAAAGTACAATAAGAATGTTGTAAAAAGTAAATATTTGTCGTAAGTGGTCCGGTAATGTTAAAATGTCAAAGTTTGGGTAATTAGAGAAGTAGGGTCTACGTGATTAGGAATTAGAAATATTATATTGGTAATAAGGACAAGGAGTGAGGTCATAAATATTTTGTGTATTTTATTTGTAAAAAGTCTAAAAATGTGGAACCCATGTAAAATGATAAGGTTTATCTTATCTTAAAAGATAAGCTTACATGTACAGATAAGAGTTAAGGTATGGAATATGATTCGTCAGAGTGGATTTCTTATCCTATCTTAGAGATAAGATGGATAAGCCTGGTAAGTTCTATAAATAGAGAGGCCACCCCCCTCATTTAGCATAGAAGGAAGTAGTGAGAAATATTGTAGGAAGTGTGCGAAGGAAGCCATCAGTTAAAGGTGTGTTGAAGAAGCCACTAAGAGGTGTAATTGTAAAGTTTCTCCCATAGTCTTGGTGAAAGGAAAGTGAAGTCAATAACACCCGAAGTGCCTCATGGGTGAGATTGTAACAATTTCATGTTAATATTATAATTTACTTTGGTATTTCAGATTTGTCATCATTCTGTCTTATCATAGTCGATGGTATTCTTGTGTTCTGTTGTTGTTTTGTTTCCAGATTATATCCACCAAACTAAAGGCTGTGCATTAATAAATAATCATAGCACGAGGAGTTCCCGGTGAAGAATTATCATAGTGCCGGATTGGTGATGACAGAATCTCTCATAAGTCGGATCGAGATGGAGAAATCATAACGTGCGCATCAACCTCCAACTAACCAACACAATAGGTATTCCTCCTCATCCCATAACATTATCTGTTTCATCACATTCAAAACGTAAAGAAAATGGTGAAACATTTTGGCATGCCTGGTGGGACCCATTAGGGGTTCTGTTGCATTTATTCATTTCTAGGTGAAAGTTGTGTGTTTGTTTCCTTCAAAAAGCTTACACATTAATTTTTCTTCTCTAGAATCATTCTTCCTCTCTTTATTGTCTAAAAACAATCGTGTTTTTGGTGCTTTAAAAGGAACACATTTTTTTTTGCATTACATTAGTGAAAGAGCATTCCTCTTCCTATTCATCACTTGCTACATCGAAAATAATATTTTGATTTGGGTTTTAAAACACTTGCATTGCATTTTGATTTGCTGCATTTTTAGTTCACATTAAAATGAGGGAAACCTATATGCTGGAAGTCATGCCCAACTGATGGTTGACACAATTAAACCGTAGAAAGCACTCTCTTTCTTCTTTTACCAAACTACACAAATCTGAATATACACATTTTATTAAACGACATCTTACCTAGGAACGCCTGTCAATGATCACACAATTAGAGGATTGGTAGGTACTCCCAGCTGGTTATCTCTGTCTAGTACCCCATCAGAGAGCACCCCCCCGCAATAACATAACCCGAAACCTCACCTTTTAGACATCTTTCTTTGTAGGATGCCTTCTTAACCAAAAATTATATTTTGAATTCACATGGTTAGTTCTAAATAGCATAAGCTAAACAAACAAAAGAAAATCACTCTTAGGATCGTGCTTTTCTTCTTGAATTGCGTTTAGAGGTGTGAGACTACAAATCTACATTATCCTTCTTCTTTGCACACTCTACCATCGTAGTTGGAGTATTCTAAATTTTTTTGAAGGTTTTAAAAATTCAAACCTTGAACGAATTCACCCTCCCAACCTCATTTTCCCTCTATTCCTACTATTTTTTGTGTCATTTACAGAATATAGTCTTTCCAGGTCAACACTTACTCACATGGTGTTGACTCACAGCCAAACTAATGCTCTTATATTCCACGCCAAACATCAACCACTTCCACCTAGTCCTTCACCACCTTTGTTCTGTCACCCATAGATCCAACCCTACCTACCACAATTGCTATAGGTGATGAGGAGTTCACAATAATCCTCAATCAGAATCCTATAGCCTTACAATTCTACCTTTCCCACTCTTCCACTTGGGATTCCTTAGGTCAATTGATATATGGAATGCCCTGTATCCATCTCTCCTACCCTTATCCCCACTTCTGCATTAGCCCCTACTAGTTCGGCATTACCTTCACTTGCTTTACCCCCAGTGGTTTTGTAGCTAGGCCCCACACCCACTATGACTGCTGCATCTGCAACATCAATTACACCCGTAGTATCTGTTGTTCCTTCATTAACCACCCAGAGCATAACCCCATCCACACCCATTATCTCACATATACCAATTGCAACACAACCACCCATGGTGTCGGTGACCCCTACCCCATTCTAGAATCTTGTCCTCTCTATCCCATAGTCTCTACCCCCAATCACTACTAGAGTCACTTATGCAATGCCCCACCTACATATACATATTATCAACAACCCCTATCTCATTCGTCATTCATTTTGGATATATGCCCTCCATGTCGGTCCCCTATTCTCAACCTTCCTATTCGACATCACCATACACTGGAATGCCACCCACATCACATGTTCAAGCACCAACCCTCTTACGCCATAGAGAGGCACCTTCTATCACAACCTACCAATGACCTCATCAAATTAATGATGGAAAGGATGCAGACACTAGAAGCATTGGTTTTGTCTCACACAATTTTATCACCTACGATGAAATATGTAATGAGCCCATTCATCCATCCATTCCTATTCACCCATACCATGTACATTGGGAAATGCCAAAATTCAACCACTTCAATAGTAAAGAAGATCCACAAGCAACATTTACGGTATTTTAAACATGGTTTTTACCGGATTGCCCATGATGATGATTTACTCCTATGAACCTTCCGGATGTCCCTCACAGGACATGCATTAGACTAGTATAGTGGGCTACCCAAACATTCTCTCTACTCATTTAATCAAGTAGCCCAAGCCTTCTTAGACCACTTCTCAATCAACATTATCAAGAAAGTCACCATGACTGATCTTTACTCCACACGATAGTATGACGATGAGTCTATCATTGACTTTGTCACTCATTGGCGCAACCTAATTAACTAGCTCACATTTCAATTACCTCAAAATGATCTCATAGAGTTATTTACTTGGGCTTGTGCTAGAAACATTTCACAAACCTTATAGGTGTAGACCTTCCGCACCTTTGACGAGGCATTCACCATGGCACAAAAATTGGAGATTTGTGCTATCGAAGAGAAGAAAATTTAGCTACGTAACAAGAACACCACATTTAAATTGAATGATGCTTCTTCATCTTTGAAACCCCAGAACAACTATTCAAAACCCAAAGGATCTGCCAATGTTGTGGTTCTCAAGGCTGGACCCTCTCACCCATCAAACCAAGCCAAACCTTTTGCTAATCTCTCGCCTGTCCAAACTTTCTAGTTCAGACGAGAACAATGAAAGTACACCCCAATAGGAGAACCATATTCTTATATTTTGGAAAATCTTATTAAGGTTGGTGTCATTACCCTTCCACCTATAAAACCACACACTAGTTTTTACCCGATGCCCCATGCCCACATGGTATAAAGAACATGACTTTTGTAACTATCATCGTGTCAAAGGTCATAGTGATGGTAACTACATCACCTTCAAGAATATCATCCAAGAAATGTTAGACAATAGAGATCTAGTGTTGAATAACCAAAATGCACACGCTAACCAAAGCCTACATATCTTCAAAAAACCATTCCCTAATCATGCCCCATCTTCCAAACAAACTGGTGAAACTTTAACCAATTATAACAATGTCTGTGAGGTCCACGCTATTTTTGAGGACATACTTGTTGCTTCCCAATTTTCCCCTGTTCCTTCCATAAATGAAATCCTAGCCCAAGCACCCATACATGCATAGGAACCTATTTCATCAACTCCTCCACCCATAGAGGAACGCCCATCATTTCTTCCTTCACCCATGAAAGAGCCCATAAGTAGCACTCTTCCTTTGGTCCCTCAAATTACTTAGCAGTCATCAGTAGCACCTCTCCTACTCATAGGGACACGTTTCCATTCCCTATACCATCACAAGGAGAGTCCACCTTGTTTGGCCCATCATCTCCTTTACCCATAGAGGATCATGTAGAAACACCATTGCCTTTAGTTGACTGTTTGTCATCGGAATTCCAAGATCTTGCTGATTTGCTTTCATCTCTCTTACCCACAAAGTCTGAAGCTATCCATTTCCTTGATTCTCAAACACATTTTACGGGGATTGCTACTTGATCCACATCCTCCCCACTTACACTAGTACCATTTTAACACTTGGCTGATAGCCTAGACTATGTTGATAGAGCCTTACTTTGGAGACATCTTCCACTTCCTGCTTCAACCCAAATGCAATTTTCACTCACCGACACCTCCACAATCTATTTAAAAGGGTTTCAAGTGACCAAACCAAACAAAGCCATGACTATTAGAACACCTTCCATGTCATCACCCACAACCCAACACACACCTCTACCCACAACCCAACACACACCTATTGCAAACACCTACCCATGCCTATATCATCTCCCTTACCTAAACCCATCACTACCTTAGGGGTCATGCCAACATCAAACCTTACTCACCCATCCATCAAATTAGATTTAGCCACATCTCCCTAGACCAACACTAAACTTATTCCTTCCCCTAAAATGAATACCCAACCTTCTAGGTCTCATACACCAACCTCACCTACCACATTGTTTTCACCTTCACCCCTTCCATCCATCCTAGGACCTCATCCCTCAACCATGGCCAAGAAACGTTCTTCCATCGGTAAACCCAAAACACAACATCTCACCTCCTCATCAGGGCCCTCTAATATACCCAAATGATGCACACAACCCCGCCATCACCCATGATATTCATACCACCCATACCACCACTACCGTCCATAATTTCTTCACTACCCATGACACTCTCCTCTCTTCCAGGTCACACGTTTTACCCAACCTCTACCAATTGCCTCCACCACAACTCGGATTCCCCATGGATAACCCGTCCTCTTCAACCATTTGATTTTCCTTCTACATCACATACTCCCGTGTCACCTTTACCCAAGAAAGGGCAACCCAAAGCTAATAATCTGCTACCCTCTAATAAAGTAGTCAAACAACAAAAACCTCCCATTGTAGGCTCTTCTACACCACCTTTACCCAAATGGATGCCTGCAAGACCTAAGACCACTCCACATACCAAACTCATGGACCAACCCATTTCCCCTTGTTCCTTCCATAGATGAAATCCTGCCCGAGCTCCCCTACCTACTCAGGAACCTATTTCATCTACTCCTCCACCCATAGTGGAACCCCCGTCATTTCTTCCTTCACCCATGAAAGAGCCCATAAGCAGCACTTCGCCTTTGGCCCCTCAAATTAGTCAACAATCATCAAGTAGCACCTCTCCTACTCATAGGGGACACATGTCCACTCCCTATACCATCACAAGGAGAGTCCACCTCATCTGTCCCATCATCTCCTCTACCCATAGAGGATCCTGTAGAAACACCATTTCCTTTAGATGACCATTTTTCATCGGACTTCCAAGATCTTGGTTATCTTATTTCGTCTCTCTTACCCACAAAGTCTGAAGCTATCCATTTCCTTGTTTCTCAAACACATTTTACGGGGATTTCTACTCGATCCACATCGGCCCCACTTACAACAATACCATTTTCACACTTGGTTGATCGCCTAGACTATGTTGATAGAGCCTTACTTTGGGGACGTCTTCTACTTCCTGCTTCAACCCAAATGTAGTTGTCACTCACCGACACCTCCACAATCTATCCAAAAGTGTTTCAAGTAACCAAACCAAACACAACCATGACTATTGGAACACCTTCCATGTCATCACCCATAACCCAACACACACCTCTACCCACAACCCAACACACACCTATACCCAAACACCTACCCATGCCTATATCATCTCCCTTACCTAAACCCATCACTACCTTAGGGATCATGCTGACATTAAACCTTACTCACCCACCGTCAAATTAGATTTATCCACATATTCCTATACCAACACTAAAATTATTCCTTCCCCTAAAAGGAAGACCCAACCTTCTAGGTCTCATACACCAACCTTGCCTACCACACCGTTGTCACCTTCACCCCTTCTATCCATCCTAGGACCTCATCCCTCAACCCTAGCCAAGTAACCTTCTTCCACCAATAAACCAAGAACACAACATCTCACCTCCTCATCATGGCCCTCTAATATACAAAAACGATGCACAAAACCCCTGCAATCTCCCGTGACCTTATTACCACCCATACCACCACTACCTTCCATAATTTATTCACTACCCATGACACTCTCCTCTCTTCCACTCACACCTTCTACCCAACCTCTACCAACCGCCTCCACCAAAACACGCTTGTCTTCATGGGTAACCCATCCTCTTCCACCATCCGATTTTCCTTCTACATCTCATACTCCCGTGAAACCTATACCTAAGAAAGGGCAACCCAAAGCTAAGAATTCACTACCCTCCAATAAATTAGTCAAACCACCAAAGCCTCCCATCGCCGGTTCTTCTACCCCACCTTTACCCAAATAGATGCCCATAAAACCTAAGACCACTCCACATACAAAACTCATGGACCAACCCATTCCCTCTCATATAAAACCACCTCCTCTATAATCAACCACACATGTACCCAAACCCACACTCAACTCCCATTGTGATCCGTTAATAGGGTCCTACACCAAGAACTTAACCAATCTCTCGGAAACATCTTTTATCACATTACCACCTCTTAGAACTTACGACCCACTCAAACCCAAACCAAAAGGGTTTGAAGAAAATAAAATTTATTCCTTCCATCGTGTGTCAAGACACGATGTAGAGAAGTGTAAGGCTTTAAAACTCTGCTCTTATCCAATTATGTCCTCCCGAAGAAAATTTTGACGATGATGATCTTCTTGATGAGGACCCCATTTCTCCTTCGCCGATCTCCCCATATATTCTTCCATTACCTTCTCGGTGATCAAGTATCTCTACCCCGCAAATATTTTTTCCACCCCGAAGTTTTAAATCAACATGATCAACATTGACACCCGCGCCTTAAAGACAAAGGAAAGGAAAAGGAAAGCGTTAGTGAAAATTCATAGCACCCTCAAATGAGCTATAGATATACTTTTCCAAGGCAAGCTCATCTGGTGTGAATGGATAACATTGAGCTTTCCCAAAGCATGGTACCTTTGTAAATGGGGAAAGCTCTCCAAGGAAGGCTAGTTCCTCTTCCTAAACTACTCCGCCATAAGCTATCCCAGTGCAGAAAGCTAATCTAATCCTAATCTAAATTCCAACGAGATAGGAGAGAGAGAGAAAAGAAAATAAAAAGAAAGAAACCTACACTAAAATGGTGATACACCGAGAAGGAAAATACTAAACATCTATCAAAAGCGCCATGGAACAAGAAGAGGTGAGCAATGGGAAGGATAGACAAGTGCATCACAGGCCCAAGGATAGATTTCACAGAAAATTTTCCAAAACTCCATGAACACAACTCTACACCTACAATGAACATTCAAACATGAAAAATACCTCTGCAATGAAGAGAGGCAAGAAGAAAACAAGCAAAAACGAGCAAGGATGGACAGATGCATCACAAAACATGTTTTTGTTGCTCCAGAAGTTTGCATGAACATCATTTTAATGGTAAAAGGAAAAAATGCCATTACAGAGCATGGGAGGAGGTTCTAACTCCATTTTCAACCCGGGGAAAAAAATAAGGGAGGGCAGAGTAGAAAATATGAACAACCTTTTTACAAATGAGCCAAAACTGGCTTTTATCACGAAGCAGAATGAAGAAAAGTGAAAAATGTAGGAAAATTTTATTTGCAACTCCAACAACAAAAAATCCTTCTAATTAGCCTACAAAATGATGGGTTCCCATGGAAAATCCCATACTTTGAAGTACATTGCTCTTGCAGATCCAAAAATGACCCATACTTCATTAAATTTGGTGGTTGGGAACCATTTCTATTTTTTTGCATGCCAGGGACGTTTCTCCATTTTTATCCCATAAATCTCCATCAAAATAAAAAAATTTAAACCTCCATCGTGTAGATAATTTTACCATCTTTCCAATGACACCAAGAATGCAAAAATCTAAGCTTTGGGTCAAAAGTTATGCCCTCTAAATATTTAGGGCAAAAATAGATTAGCGGGCAAAAATTTAAACATTTCCCTTTTATGGATTTGGGAAATTTTTTTCAAAGATCCCCGTGCCCCACCACCCCACTGCCACGTGGCATCGTCCCATTGGTCCACGGGTCTAATGGTCCTTCTGCCCTATTTTTTGAATTTTGGAAACATTTCCAAAATTCCTCCATGCACCCCACCAATCCAAGACACGTGTCACCACCCTATTCGCCGCACGGGCATGTGCTCCAAAGTTTCCCTTTGATGGAACTGACCACTTTGGAAAAATTTCCAAAATCTCCCCGCTCCCGACCTCTTACCTTCGGTTGGACACGTGGCGGCCTCCTATTGGTCTGCGGGGATTTAACCAAAATTTCCATTTCCCCCTTGGCGGGCCTGTGGGCCAATTTCTTCCTTTGAGCCCTCTTGACCACTTTGGAAAAATTGCCAAAATCTCCCCACACCCCCGACCTCCACCTCCGGTTGGACACATGGCATCCTCCTAATAGTCCACAGGATTTAACCAAAATTTCCATTTCCCCCTTGGTGGGCTTGCGGGCCAATTTCTTCCTTTGAGCCCTCCTAACCACTTTGATAAAATTGCCAAAATCTCCCCGCGCCCCCGTCCTCCGCCTCTAGTTGGACACGTGGCAGCCTCCTATTGGTCCGTGGGGATTTAACCAAAATTTCATTTCCCCCTTGGTGGGCCTGGCCAATTTCTTCCTTTGAGCCCTCTTGACCACTTTGGCAAAATTGCCAAAATCTCCCCATGCCCCCGACCTCCGACTCCGGTTGGTAAGCGAGCCCTTGCAAATTTCTTTTCCTCCACGGTAGGCTTTGGGGAAAAAATTTCCTCCTTCCTCCCCTACCAAGCCCTTTGGAAAATTTTCCAACTTTCCTCTACTACCCCAACCACCGCTGCCATGTGGCACATTTCAATTGGCCGTGGGCCTTCTTAGGGAAAATTTCCCCTAAAACTCCATCGAGCCATAACTTGAGAAATACAAGGAGTTAGGAGAAAATTTTTACCTTTTTGGAAAGGTGAGGAAAAATCCTATCTGATGGGATCATTTCAGAATCTTTTGAGTACTTAAGCATGCCAAAAATTCATTTAAGTGCCAGCAAAGGAGAAGAAGGAGGAGTTAGCCAAAAATAAGCATGGGGCTTATTTTGGATAACAATTTGGCGACTCAGAGGGGTCATCTACCTACTAGATGAATGATCAGTAGCCTTTGAAGCATCCATTGGGCATGGAGTCATGAGTTGTAGCCTATAAACTGATCTGAACTTTGAAAAATTCCTCTTTGAGCCACTTGGAAACCCACTAAACTAGAGTTGTTTTCACCAAAATGCCACTGAAATGGATTGTGCAAGAGCAAAACCAACAGCACCAAAAACTATGTACAAAACTGAAAATCATACATGCTCCAAATGGAACATGCAGAGTGTGCACAAGCACTTCTTCTACTGAAAGAAAACCTACCTACTCTACTCTAACTAGAAGCAAAGGTGGGCTAAACAAACCTGGCAACTGGTTGTGTAAAATAGCTTCCTTTCTTCAAAATTGGTAGCCATACAAATGATTTGGAGCTGAGTATGGCTGCTTAGATGAGTGGAAAATCAACAAGAAGCTAGTCTTCTACCCAAATTAGCAAGGTGTCAGCTGAAAGCAAATTGACTACCTCTTTTAGTTGCTCTGCATTTGGATTGAAGAGGTATGGCATCTGATCCTTGGTATTTTTAGCTCATCCTCATGCTTAGAAGTAAGCATGACTGGTTGTGACTTCTCCTTTGGCTCCAATGAAGCCAAGTACCTTATTGGGCAAGGTCTAATCCATTTGATATGCCCATAGCTCTGATTTTCAACTCCAAAAATGGAGTCTTCTTGTAGACCTTCTTGAATGGATGGTGTGGAAGAAGTGATGAAGTTCTTCTATTGTTTTCCTTCCTTTTCTAGTGAAGAACATGGAAGATTAATATCTTCCAACATTGGTTCCAAAGAGCTATCACAAAACACAGGCTGCTATTTTTCAATGTTCTCCTTTGTGGTAGTAGGCTCTTGATGTTGGAGAATGAATGGTGAAGAAGAAAATATTGTAGTTTCAGCTGGCTCTTCATCCAAACATTCTTCTAAGTCTGATGGAAAATCAAACTCTTCAATGTCCTGTTCTGCAAGGTCTCTCCCTCTTGTATGGTGACCTCCAAATCTACATTTTCTTCACCATGTGTAGTTTCATTTTCAAACTCATCCAAAAAATCAGATTTTTGGAGAGATGAAGTGGGAGAGAAACATAAAATTTCTTGTGCCTCTTGCTCAAAATTTGGACCTATTTTGTTCACCTCCATAATGGCTTCATCAATCAAATCAGCCCCTTCAAATGAAAGAAAAAATGTATCAATAATGCTTCCTTCTTCTTCGTTGCAAAAATGACTTGATCTCATCCATTTGCTCCTCTTCAATGGGATTTGGAGCTGGTTGTTCTTCCTCCTCTACTTCTTGAAGACCATCTTGCTCTTGATTAAACTCTCCCTCTAGCATGAGGTTTTTCAAGTCAAACTCTTCAATCTACTACTCTAGAGGACAAGTTGGGACTGCAAGATCTTCTTCTTCCATGGTTGATTGTGCAACTTGAATTGGATCAACATTTCCTTCAAATAAAGTGCCAACATGGACACTACATTCTGAGCAAATTGATTGCTGATATACTCCTTCCTTTTGCTCTTCTTCTACTGCAACAAAATCAGTCCTGACCACCATTTGTTCAACCTTGGCCTCTTCTGTAGGCTTTACCAACAAAGGGATCTTCTCAATTCCATATTTAAGAGCCAAACTTACTAAGCTCTTAATCATTATTTCTTTGCTTGGCTCTTCCTCTTGCTATGTCCTTGATGACTAATTTTTGCAAATTTTTGTGGTGTTGGAGGAGGTAGAAATTCTTGTTTCTTTGGAGGGAATGGTTGTTTGGAAGGGAAAAGGATAGAAGAATTGAGATGGGGTGGAAGACTAGGGAATGGAGAAATGGAATTAACTCTTGGGGCAACATTGACTGGATTTAGAATTTGGCATTCCAAATGAGATGGTGCTGCTTGAGGAATGGAAAGAGAAAAACCAGATGATGGTGTAGAACTTACCCATTGACAAGGTTGTTCAACACCAAGTTTATAGGCCTCTATCTCTACTGTCCATTGTGCAAGTTGGGGCAACATCTCCATCATGAAGTCTAGCTTCTCCTAAGGATGAAGTGTCTTGGAAAAGGGCCTCCCCATGGACAAGGAGTCCTACAACCAATTCTAAAAGCCTTCATTTGAGTTGTTGCTCTTGATTGCACCATTTTTGCCTCCATCTTTTGGATTTTCTCCACAAAATCAGCATCTTCCATTTGATTGTCTTCATTGCATGCGTACCCTTGCTCTTGATGTGCTTCACAACCAAACTAATTTTGGTATTGCTCATATGGGTAAGCATGTTGATCTTGAATTTGATCAAAATGCTTATTTGAAGGAGTTGTAAAACATGTTGGAGGTGAAATATATTGTTGTTGTTGTAAATGTGAATTCCATGATGGAAATGAAGTCATGATTGCACAACTTCATGGAATGGAATAAGATGGAAAGAAGAATGGATGAAAATGGATGGAAAACATGTTTACAACTTAGAGAATGAGTTATTTACCAGATGGAGTCGCCAGATGTGCTTTTGAATATGCCTCCAAAGGCTGAATCCTTAACAGGAACACACCAACCTATCAAAAATAAGGTGGAAGACCTCTAAGGTCCCACCGAGCGTGCCAAAATTGTTAGTGCAAATTCACAAAGCACCCCAAATGAGCTATAGATCTGCTTTTCTAAGGCAATCTCATCTGGTGTGAATGCACAACATTGAGATTTCCCAAAGTGTGGGACCTTTGTAAATGGGGAAAGCTCTCCAAAGAAGGTTGGTTCCTCTTCCTAAACTACCTGCCACAAGCTATTCTAGTGCATGCAAGCTAATCTAATCCTAATCTAACTTCCAAGGAGATAGGGAGAGAGAGAAAAGAAAAGAAAAAACATAAGCCTACACTAAAATGGTGATACACCAGAGAAGGAAAATGTTGAACATCTATCAAAACTGCCATGGAACAAGAAGAGGTGAGCAATGGGAAGGATGGACAAGTGCATCACAGGCCCAAGGATAGATTTCACATAGAAAATGTTCCAAAACTCCATGAACACAACTCTAAACCTGTAATGAACATTCAAACATGCACAAATACCTGTAATGAAGAGAGGCAAGAAGAAAACAAGAAAAAATGAGCAAGGATGGACAAATGCATCACAAAACATGTTTTTGTTGCTCCAGAAGTTTGCACAAAACATCATTTTAATGGTAAAAGGAAAAAAATGCCATTACAGAGCATGGGAGGAGGTTCTAACTCCATTTTCAACCCTAGGGAAGAAAATAAGGGAGGGAAGAGTAGAAAAGATGAACAACAACCTTTTACAAATGAGCCAAAAAGGCTTTTTTCACGAAGCAGAATGAAGAAAAGTGAAAAAATGTGGAAAATTTTGATTTACAACTCCAACCACCGAAAAATCCTTCTAATTAGCCTATAAAATGATGGGTTCCCATGGAAAATCCCATACTTCAAAGTACATTGCTCTACAGATCCAAAAATGACCCATACTTCATTAAATTTGGTGGTTGGGAACCATTTCTACATTTTTTGCATGCCAGGGACGTTTCTCCATTTTTCTCTTACAAATCTCCATCAAAATACAAAATTTAACCCTCCATCATGTAGAGAATTTTACCATCTTTCCAATGACACCAAGAATGTAAAAATCTGAGCTCTGGATCAAAAGTTATGCCCCTCTTAAGATTTAGGGCAAAAATTAGGGAAAAATGGATTGGTGGGCCGAAACTTTAAAACTTTCCCTATTTTGGATTTGGGAATTTTTTTTCAAAGATACCCATGCCCCACCACCCACTTGCCATATAGCATCATCCCATTGGTCCACGGGTCTAAAAGTCCTTCTTCCTGTTTTTGAATTTTGGAAACATTTCCAAAATTCCTCCACGCCTGTCGTCGCCCGGGACACGTGTCACCACTTTATTCGTTGGGCACATGCTTCAAATTTTCCCTTTACGCCATCGATCACTTTGGAAAAATTTCCAAAATATCCCGCGCCAACCTTCACCTCCGGTTGGACACTGCGACCTCCTATTGGTCCGTGGGGATTTAACCAAAATTTCCATTTTCCCCCTTGGCGGGCCTATAGGCCAATTTCTTCCTTTGAGCCCTCTTGACCACTTTGGAAAAATTGCCAAAATCTCCCCACGCCCCAACCTTTACCTCCGGTTGGACATAGTAGCTGCCACCTATTGGTCCACGGGGATTTAACCAAAATTTCCATTGCCCCCTTGGTGGGCCTACGGGCCAATTTCTTCCTTTGAACCCTCCTGACCACTTTGGCAAAATTGCCAAAATCTCCCCCCACCCTCGACCTCCACCTCTAGTTGGACACATGGTGGCCTCCTATTGGTCCATGGGGATTTACCCAAAATTTTCATTTCCCCCTTGGCGGGCCTATGGGCCAATTTCTTCCTTTGAGCCCTCCAGACTACTTTGGAAAAACTTACCAAAATCTCCCCGTGCCTCCGACCTCCGCCTGTGTGATTGGTAAGCGGGCCCTTACAAATTTATTTTCCTCTGCGGTGAGCTTTTTAGGTAAAATTTTCTTCCTTCCTCCCCCATTGATCCCTTTGGAAAATTTTCCAACTCACCTCCACTACCCCAACCACCGCCGCCACTTGGCATATTTTAATTGGCCAGAGCCTTTCTAAGGAAAATTTCCCCAAAAACTCCGCCAAGCCATAAATTGAGAAATACAAGGAGTTAGGAGAAAATTTTACCTTTCTGGAAAGGTGAGGAAAAATCCTATCTCGATGGGATAATTTCTAGAATATTTTGAGTACACGAAGCATGCCAAAAGTTCATTTAAGTTCAAAGTAAAGGAGAAGAAGGAGGAGTTAGCCAAAAATAAGCATGGGGCTTATTTTGGATAACATCAACTAGCCCATCCACCAACCCCTGTACCCCACATACCATCGACACTCACACCCAAAGTCACCATTCAAGGTCCCATGTATCCTATTTCTCGATGGGGTCACACATCACCTAATGCTAAAATAATTGCACCAATCCTCCTCAAAATGTCTTTTTATGACCTCATCCAAACCTCTCGAGTCACATCGTTGAGCCCTCATGGAGGTCCATCAATCTATTGAGGTTTTACAAAATGACCCCATGCACGTAGCCTCCATCATTACCCCTCATCATGTATCCTCTCTCACTAAGTCATCACCTTCCTCTATACCTCTACCTACTTACCAAGTAGCCGCCATCGGCCTTTTCGGATGAAGAGATCGCCCCTTCCAGTTCAACGACCCGATCCTATTCTTTTCATCTTTGTCTTTATCGATAATATATGCATACGATGCATTATGATCGATGGTGGTGCTATTATTAACATCATCTCCTCCCATGCATACAACCAAATGTGCATACCTTCTAATTGCATGCATGATAACCCAATTATGTTGCACTCCTTCAATGACTCCATGACCTCTGCCTAGGTACCGTCATTTTCCATTTCCCATGGGTCCTCACATTGTCCTAGAAATTTTCTATGTCTTAGAAGGGGAGCTCCAAGATAATTTATTGCTTGGCCGACCCTGGATCTGTGTCATGGGTTATGTCCCTTTGACTTTACACCGCTACCTCAAATTTAAACACGAAGGACATAATTACACCATCTGGCTGACCCATTACCTTTTAAGACCTGTAACATATTGTACCATCCAAATGATGTACTTGTCCTAGTTAAGGAATATGTCATTACCCCTACTTCACCTTCATTCACAAGCCCATCCACCAATACTACCACCACCTCTCCCACATCTAACCCTGTTATCCCTACTGTCATCGCAGCCTCTACCGCTGACTCACATGCTTCCCAATCATCTAGTGAGTCATCTATCCCCGCTACCTACATATTGACTACTGAACCCTTAGAGGGTGTTTTTCAACACCTCACTCTGGGGGAGTACCCTATACAATATCGACACATTCCTCACTCTACAAGAGTATGGGAACTTGCATCGCACTTGATTATAACTACCACGTAAGGTGAGGTTTTTCCTTATGGTCCTCCCCACCTTCGTACTAATATAACATATGGGGGAGTTGATATTTCCACTTATAAACCCAAACCTCCATCCCAAACACAACCATCTTCATCTAACTTACATTCCCTTACTAATTTCTGCTTCGCTCACACTTTCCTCCACCGGTGTGCATTGAAAGGATTTGGCTTCGGTTTTTACAAATAAGGCCACCAAATTGTCATTTCTTGTACCACTCATAAACAAAATGAATGTAGTGGAATTTTATTTGATGCACCACCTCTCAAGAAAGCTTGCATCGACCATATTAAGGAAGACAAAACCTTTCCACCTTATTCACCCATGTCACCATCTTCACCCATAGAGTCCATAGATCCTGAATCTATTCCTCCTAACTTTTTTTTTAGTAAACATAATTTCTCGGGACTCGACCTATCAATGCTAGGGTGAGGCTTCCTCTTCTCTCCCATTCCCGTACCATGACATGATCGATGACGATACACCTTCTATTAATGTTGTTCAATGTCAAGATGATGAATCCATCCTCAATTACCTTGGTGAAGAATATTATTATATTCACCGGTCGTTAGCTTCTGAGACACAAACCATGTTGAACAAATCGACCATTGAAATCAACATTAACACTCAGGACGACCTGTACATTCTAAAGATAGGCCAATCTTTATATGCTACTTAGTAAGAAGATTTTTCCTCTTTCCTTTGAGACCATAGCAACATGTTTTCATTGACCCAAAAATTGTATGCCAATATTCATAGCCATTGACCCAAAATTGTGGTCAAATAAAAGTTACGGAAAATGCATCCTCGCATTGATCTTCGGTCAAAGAAAAGTTTTAGTGCCTTCTCTCGTTTCCTTCATTCTACTCATTGAATATCCCCAAAGGATTTCTTACATTGTTTGTGTCACAAAGGTGAAAGTGGGACTCTGTATTTTGAGACAAGTGACTTCCGTAGCTTGTCCCAAATGACAACTTTCCCCTACCAAGCATTGAACAACTAGTTGATCTCATCGCTAGCCATAAAATTCTATCACTCATGGATAGTTTCTTGGGTTATAGTCAAATATTGCTGGCTCTAGAAGATCAACATAAGACTACCTTCATCACCCCTTGGGGGACCTTCTGCTATCGAGTCATGCCTTTTAGCCTTAAAAATGTCGGTGCTACATACCAACGAGCCATAACTTACATCTTCCATGACATAATTCATCGTATATTGAAGATTACGTAGATGATATTCTTGCCAAATCCAAACATCAAACCAAACACCTAACCATCCTTAAGGTCATCTTTGACCGCCTCATCAAGTATTGTGTTCATCTTCAACCAAAGAAGTGTGTCTTTGCGGTACTTTCAGGAAAAATCCTTGGTTTCATCATTTCTTTGCGTGACATAGAAATCGATCTTGCTAAAGTCAAGGCTATTCTGGAAATGCCTCCACCTACTAATCTCCATCAAATTCGAAGCCTACAAGGCAAGTTGCAATCCATTCGTCATTTTATCTCAGCTTTCTAACCATTGTTAACCATTCCATCATCTTCTCAAGAAGGACATTTCTTTCAAATGGGATGATGAATGCCATAAATCCTTCAATGCCTTAAAACAATACCTTCTTCAATCACCAGTGCTCATTCCTCCTAAGAATGACCAACCATTTTACCTATACATTTCCGCCACTGACCATTCTTTAGGTTCCATGCTCGCTTATCATGACAAGAAACATAGAGAGCAAGCGGTTTATTACATAAGCCATACCCTTATGGACTATGAAAATAAATATACCCATGCCGAAAAAATCTACTTAGCCTTAGTTTTCATCACCGGTGAAATCCGCCATTACCTCCTCAACCATAAACCTAAGTTATTACAAATACTGACCCCTTACACTATATGTATGCCAAATCCTACCAACATCAATGTGATGCATGTTGGCTTATGCTTCTTGTCAACCTCGATCTTGAATTTATTCATTAAAAATACATTAAATTTTAAGTTATTACCGACCAACCGACAGACGCACCTCTTTCTGGAATCAAGCTTCTAACTTTGATTTCCTAGATGAATCAATAGCTACCCTCTCCTTAGAAGAACCCGCTTACCAAATGAAACTCTTATTTGATGGCTCCAAGTGTCATCGTGGAGGTGGGGCTGGTGTCATCCTCATTCCTCTTGATGGTTAACCTTTGCCTTTGTATTTCAAACTCGATTTTCATTGTAAAACAATATTGCTAAATATAAAGCACTCATATTGGGCCTCCAGGATTCTTATGCCTTATATGTTAAGTCCATCAATATCTTTGGTGATTTCCAACTTTTTGTAAACCAAGTCAATGGTATATACTAGTGTCGTAATGAGATAATTCAAAAGTATAAACATCAAACATAATTTTGACCACATTTGATCATTATGAACTTCAAACCACTCCACATTCTACCAATAAATTTGTGGATACCATAGCCTACTTGGCTTCTCAAATATTTGCTTCACCTACAAACTCTAAAATATTTGTCACGATACAAAGGCTATAATCACCCTCTTATTTACCTTGTGAAGTCTAATCCATTAAAACTTATGCACACGACCCATGAGACCTTTAGTATAAGTAATTTGCATAATATCTTTCACTTTTCATTCTACCCACCATCTCACTTGTAATGGAAACGTGCTTTTCTTAAAAGTGTCTCTCATTATGTCATCATGGTCTGTCTCCTTTATAAGCGCGACTTCAACCGTATTCTCTTACGATGCCTTATAAGTTCTAAAATTCCTTACAAGATTAAGGAAGTCCACGATGGAATTATTTGAGGTCACTTTAGTTCTTTAGTTGTATCCAAATTCATTCTTCTCCTTGGCTATTATTGGCCCACCTTAAACCGTGATTGTTGTGACTATGTCAAACGTTGTGTGAAATGCCAAAGCAACATACTAATCTCCATCACACACCTAGTCATGCCTTACATTTCACATGAGATATTTTACCTTTCTCTCAATGGGGTCTTGGATCTTGTCAGTGAGATCAATCCCCATTATTCACAACATCACCAATGGATCATAACCACTACTTAATATTACAATAAATGGGCAGAGGCCATTCCCTAATTTCTACAAAATCTAATAAAATGTGTGAATCGTTCCCATTTTAAGACTTTAGAATCAAGAGAATTTTATTTTAATAATGTTCACTATTCTAAATAAATATTATTTAGAAAAAACATTCCATGCCAATCAAATTCAATGGATAAACATATGCAATTGTAATGACTCGATGATTCACCGATCTATTCATTTCATAACTCGGTAAGTTACCGATCTATTTATTTTATCTTATGTTATCTTATGTCACTATTTCTAGATGGCATACTCATCATTTTGGAATATGTCCTTCACCTCACTCCTCTTTATCATGATTGGTCTTTATTGACTACCGCATCAGTCCACTTGTTCCGGGTTTTACACTAGCCCTAGATGGAAACATAACCTATTATAGGAAGACGCTCACAATGGCTTAGGGTAAATGGGAATACTCATTTGACCAGAGTCAACTGGATGTGCCAACTTACCTGAGCCATTGAAAGATAATTCTTGTTCTAAATATGCTCCTATCCAGGCTAGAGAGAAACTAGGTTAAAGTTTTAGATCTTGTTGTGTGTAGATCTAGATGATCAATGCGAGAAGGATGTTGCCACATGTCAACTACATCGATGTATCCTTGGGAAGATCCTAATCTTCTCGAAGGTACATCCTACGGTTGGCATGTGCCAACATCCTACAAAAGAATAACCTCATCGAGATGTACATATCCCTAGGAGGTTATTAATATTTAATTTATTTGGATTATTAAAATAGATTACAAAAACCTCGTTAAACCCTAAACCAACACTCCTTAAGTTCTTTTTCCATATCAGATTCAATTAATCATTAAAGAACTTCCTTAACTTAAGATTGCTTTTTATGTCCGTTTATTTGGCTTAAAAACATTTAACCTAAAACAGACAACAAAATCATAAGTTCCATTATAATGTAACTTAACCTATTAAGGAGGTGTAGCAACCACATAGATTTAACTAAGTAGACTTCATTGAATATGAAGTCTAATGATTGACAATCATATCACCTTTCCTTTTGTTTACATTCTTTTGAGATAGTAAGAGTCTTCCTTTACATGATTTAGTTTTAGGGTTTATCATACCCTTTTTATCTTATACAAATTCTATAGTATTTCTTTGCATTTCGTCACACATCACATTACTATGTTAAATTGTTTAAATAAAGAACATCATAATCTACAACTTAGCAAGCTGCATCTTAATTAGGGAAATGAAACTAAATCCCTTTATCCAACTCATCAAAGGATAACCAATTAAGCATATAACTAATATGAACAATATCAACAAGATAGAATTCCATCTCTTTCATAAAAGTACAAGATAATTTACACAACCAATGCAAGTAGATTATCAACTTTCAATTCTTCTTTAAAAACTTATACATTTAGAAGACTATGCATTTAGGCATACTACATAACAATAGCCTTCATTCTAAAAAGAATACAATTTTTTTTATACAACTCAAGAATGAATCCGAATTCTTCACAAAGAATCAGACTTAAATCAGTCAATGCATCATATAAGTTTTTCCTTCCTTTATCACTTACGAAGTCCATCTACAAAAATTTCTAGACGGGTCGGTTCAATGAACTAAGCATGATAAGAACTAAGCGTTAACACGAAGTGCATTCCACTAATTATTCCATTAAAATGACTATGCTTTAATGAAACAATTAATATATCATACTAATAAGCATAAGTAATAACAATAAGAAAATAAATACATTAATAAATCTGAATTCACTTCTAAGAGAAGAACAAAATATAATCCACAACATGTTCCTTACAAATTAAAGTTTAATTGTTCCTATCAATTACCTTTAAACAAAAAGAGATCATATCATCTCATTGTTCCCAATTCTATCATAATAGAATAAATTTTTTATCTTTATTATAAGACAAAAGAAGTGTTTATAACATGGTTCCCATTAGGATGATTCATCTAACTCTTAAGCAAAAGAAGAAGAAGAAGAACCATTAAAACTATGCCAAAACACAAAACATCCAAAAATAGAAACATGTTCATAACATGAATTTAACTATTTCATTTAAAGGACAACTACCTTAACATTCAACATTTAATATATTCATCAAAACAAAATCCATATCCATCCTGAAGGAATATAGAATCAAATAGTTTTCCAACAAGGTTACATTTTCTATTCAATAAGACCGAAACATCTAATCTCTTTTTACATCATTTCAGTCAAATGATATGTACAAGAAGACTAATCAATATAATAAATCTCCATCCCCTAAGAGAATCAATAATAGAAGGTTTAAACCAAATGAACTTAACCCAATAACATAGAAAATGAATCTTACTAGAATGTGATTCCATCCTTAAATCATTTCACTACACTAAACAACAACTCCCTTTTTAATCCAAACAATAATCTTATACACTAGTTCCCAGGAAGAGAGAACAAAACCAACTCAAGGTAATAAAAAACATACCGCAAGTCTCCCTTACAATCTTTACCTTCAATAAAGCATGAGTTCCCATTTCAATTCAAAACAAATACAGTGAAAGTTCAAAAACAACATATTATCGAAATGAATCGAAATTTATTTTCTAATTAAAAAAAGAATAAGGATTCATTTACTAAATCCAATCAAGAAAAAGAAATTCCCTAATATAAAACTAACAATTCTTAATTACCCATGAGCTCAACAAAGACTAAAACTTCATTACAAGATTTCAACATTTTATTACAAAGAGCAAGTGGTTCGTGGTTTCAAGAGAGAAATAATCCAAAACAAAACTATCTCAACTTCATGTTTCCAAAAGAGGAGACATTGTTTTAAACAAAACAATCAACCTAAGATGTAGGTTTCCTCAAAACAGAGGGGAAAAGGCTATCCATACTTAAATGTCATTGCTAGTTCAAAGGAGACGAACATTCCACAAAAGAAGTTCCAATTCCATTATCTAACAAAAAATTTCTAGTTTAAATTTCCAAAAGGTATTCAAATAGCTCGGTTAAATAATCTACCATATTTCCTTTGAGTAAGTAGTTTGAATTGATAGAGTTAAGATATTTTAACTTAAATGAAATTAAAACCAACTCAAAATTACTAGAAAAAAATGACACATTGTTCCAACTATAAATTCAAACACCTTTGAGTACCGAAATTACACGTAAAGTTTCAATCACAAAGTCTCAAACATGAGCTCGGATATACACAAGTGTCTTAATACGAGGAATTATATAATAAAAAATCCATTAATAGTTTATAAAAATAAGGAGCCTCCATTACCAATTTATATCTTATCAAGAAGCCCTATTTCCAACTCAAAATGAAACACGAGTTTCCAACAAGAGTTAAGAACCACACAAGAAAATATTCACAAGTTGAGGGCAATAACAAGTTGCCCCTTTTCAGTTTATATTTTAAAGAAAGAAAAATCATACCACCTCAAAAATGAAACACGAGATTCTTACGAGTTTAGGACCATACAAGTAAAAATACGAGTGCGGTGAAAACATGAACTTCCATTAACAATCTAGAATATCACAAGAATAAAACATGAGTACAGAGCTACATACGGACTTCAAACAAAGTCCCTAGTTACCCAAGATTCCAAACATGGGTTTAGAGCATCAAGAATTATCCAGTACCAGTTCTTATCAAAATACGAACCCAATACAAGTTCCAAACCAAACATGAGCTCAAATACAAGCTCAAGCTTAAACAAAACACGAGTTCCAATGCAAGATCAAATGGGACTCAAGGTTCCCAAAAACTCGAACCATATAAATAGCAATGCATCTAGTTCAAACACAACACTTCGAATACCGGTTCCAGAAATGACAAGCAGAGCTATAGAAACAAGTTTCCCATGAATGATTCAAAATTTAACCCACACAATGAAAGTTTCCAAACTTAATGTTATTTTTCTAAGGATTCCATATCCAAATTTCTAGAGATTTATAATGACCATAAAGCAAATAACTAGATAAAACATGAAAAACAAGAATCTCATAAGAGCATAGTTGTTTTTATGAAAAAATTTAGAGGAAGCAAGATATCTTAATGATTAGAGCCTATCATGCCCGATAGTGCTTATGCCAAATTGAAGGAGACTTCCAAGTGAGCTTCCAACTCCTTTTCTTCTCCACAAAAATCAAAAAAAAAAAAATTTCCTCGAGAATGCCTCATATACCTTCCCATGATCAAAAATAGACCAAGATGAATTAAAAATAACAATGCACTAAAGTCAAACTGCTGGTTTGAAGAACCAGCTTGCTCTCATGCAGAGAAAAATCTAGAAAGCATGAAAAAACCAACAACCTCCCAAAACCCACCTTCCAAGTTTCCTAGATGGTTAGTGAACAAAACCCGAGGCCATAAATTTCATTAATTCAAATTTTCCGCTCAACTCTCCTTGCCACCACCTCCCAAATATGGCGAATGCCAATTCCCATTTAACATGCAACTCCATCTTTAGTGGACTTTCCACATAAGCCTCCGCTAAATCAACTAGCCCTTGCAAAAACTGGTAGTACCTTATGCCTTTAAGAACCTTATAAACAATTAAATTCCATTGGAACCATCATCTTAGAGGTATGCGACCCTTTTAGGTTCCCATTAAAATATCTTAGGATAGATCCTTAAAACTTAGGTTAGTTTAGGAATAATTACCTTAGGCCTTAAAACATTGCCTTAGGTACTTCCAACATTAGGTTAGATCATCTCATAACCTTATAGCATTAGGTTTTAGGTTAATTTAGATAGCCTAGAAACCTTTCCATATTCCCTTAGCACAAGGCTTAGGTTAGAGTAAAATTCAATTAAGTAACATAGCTAGGTAGTAAATATTCTTATCTAGCTTAGGATTTCGTAGGGTAGTCCTTTAGTTTTAGGATCCCGAATCCCTCCTATGTCATGAAAGGCTATATTTATTTTACGTCAAAAAAGTCTTGCAAGATCGATCTTCAAGGACCTAAGCACAACATATAACTGAATAGAAATACGTTCACAAAATATTAAATAACTTGTAACAACTAAGTTCAAGTCCGCTATGTCCCTCAAATTATTTGAATGCCAATTTATCATTCATTCATTTCGAGAATATTTAAAATATTCCTTAGATCACTAAAATTGATCCAAGGGTGAGTCGGATAAGGAGATAAGTTTGCAACTCTTAAATCAGATTGCAAACTCACCTACAAAAAGTGAAAAATGGGTTTCAAGAAAGCCATTCCATTTCAGTCTAATGATCTTAAGAACAAAAAAATATTTATCCATATCAAGCATGATCTCCAATAATTAAAAGAACACATCTTTAAAAGAAAATCACATGTCAACACTTGAAATGCAAAGGAAGAATATAACAATTGTAAAGGGTGTTACATGCTTCCTCATAAAAATAATCATCATCCCGATGATTACCTCATTTTTAACAATTTATATCAAGGAAAATCAATTCTTTCACTTCTCTTACTATAATTCAAACATGTCAAAAATAAACATTAAATAGTTGTTTATTCAAATCAAATAAATATCTACCCAAAACTGGCATACTTATTTTCATATAAAGATAAAATCATAAATTTTTATCAGTCAACAAAATCAATTCTATTCAAATAGATATGGAAAAGCATTTTTATATTGTCCGAGGTTTTCCCAATTTGCACTTTCTTCATTAAACTGGTCCCACTTGGACCTTGTATTGACTTATTTCTCGATTTCTTAAATGCAACTTGTAATTTTCCAACATTCCAATGGGTTTAACCATGATTATTCTTGGTTCTTGGACCTACAAGGAATTCCAATTTAACACATGTGATAAATCTGAAATGTATTTCTTAAGAAAAGAAATATGGAAAACATCATGCATTCGTGACAAAGCGGGAGGTAATGCTAAAGCGATAAGCTACTGGGGTTGATTACTTCAACTATCTCAAAAGGTCCCACATAATAAGGTGATAACTTGGCATCCTTGCCAAAAGTTATAGAACTATTTTTCGTTTAACCGAAGAAAGACTTTCTCACCAAGTTCAAATTTCCTATCAACCCTCTTTAAGTGAGCCTAACTCTTTTGCCTATCTCATGCTTCTTTCAAGCGTTCAAGAATCAATTTAACTTGTTCCATTTCAGTAAGAATTTTAGGTCGAATTACCTCTCTATCCTCTATGCTATCCCAACTAATAGGGGTTCTGCATTTTCTTTCGTATAATGCCTCTAAAGTTTCCATCTTAAGAGAAGCATGATATGTATTATTGTATGTGAATTAAACTAATGGAAGATAATCTTCCCACTTATACTGTTGATCCATGCAATACATTCATAACATATCTTCCAAAAATTAATTTACTCTTCGGTCTACTCATCTATTTCTGTCGGATGATACACAGAACTGAAATTCAGCTAGTTCCAAGAGTTGTATTAAGCATTTGCCAAAATATTGATGTCATTCTAGGATCTCTATCCAAAATGATTAACTTAGGTACTCCATGTAATTTGAAAATTTCATGTACAAATCTTCTTGCCAAAATAGGACAATCATCCTTGATTTCCAGCAAAAAATGTACTACCTTTGTTAGTTTATCCACCACTAATAAGATAACATCATGCTTATTTCTTGACATAGGTAACCCTTGTACAAAATCCATGCTTATTACTTACCATTTGTACTGCGGTATGCTATGAGGATACAAAAAACCGGATGGGTGCATATGTTTCGCCTTAACACATTGGCACTCAAGACAATGTGTCACAAAGTTTAGAACATCCTTTTTCATTCCTTTCTAGAAATATTTCATTTTATAGCGAAAGCATTTTTTTAATGTTAGGGTGTCAAGAAAAAGGTGAATTATGAAATTCTGCTAACAATTTCTTTCTCAAATCATTTAGCGAAGGTACATAGACTCTATTTTCAAATCATAAGATTCCTTCTTTATCAAAGTGAAACCCTTTATACCTCAAATCATTAGAATGCAGCAAGTGCTGCCTTTACTTCTTTGAAAGTAAGAATCGATTCATAACAATTTTTATTTCATCCTTTAAGCGAGTTCTTAACATTATAAGAGTAGAAATTTGCTTCCTATGACTTAGAGCATCAACCACTCTATTTCCTTACCCTTTATATAACTTATGTCAAAATCATATTGAGAGAAAAAAATCTAACCACCTTCGTTGTCTTGCATTAAGATTTGGTGAGTGAAGATATACTTGAGTCCAAGGTGATCGGTTTCAATTGAAAAGGCTTAGCGAGAAGGTAATGCCTCTAAAATTGTAGTCCATGAACAATGGAAGCAAGCTCTAAATCATGTGGAGCATAATTCAACTCATGTAACTTAAGTTTCCTACTTTCGTATGCGATGACATGACTACATTGTAACAAAATACCTCCTAGACCTTCATTGGATGCATCAATTACCACCATAAAATCTCCATTAGGATATGGTACTGCAAGAATAGGTTTTGAAGTTAACTGTTCCTTCAAGGTTTTAAATGTAATTTCATAGTTCTCACTCTAAACAAAATTTTTATCTTTCTTCTTTAAGGAAGTTATTGGTGCAGCTATCTTAGAAAAATCTTTTACAAATTTCCTATAGTAGCAAGCAAGTCCCATGAATATTCTAACTTCATGTACATTCTTTAGTATAGGCCACTCGATTATAACTACAATTTTAGAAGGATCTACAAGTAATTCCATCTTTACTCATCACATGTCCAAGATAGTGCACTTACGTGTCATAGAAGGAACATTTAGAAAACTTACCAAATAGTTGTCTCTTTCTTAGAATTCCCAAAACTATTTTCAAATGCTCATGATGTTCCTCCATGCTTTTAGAATATGTGAGAATGTCATCTAAGAATACGAGCACAAATTTTTCCAAGTATTCTTGAAATATATTATTAATTAAATTCATAAATGTCACGCAGTGCATTAGTTAATCCTAAAGGTAAAACCACAAACTCATAATGTCCATACCTTGTTTTGAAAGTTGATTTATGAATATCCTCATCCTTAATTCGTAGTTGATGATATCAGATGAAGATCTATATTGGAATATACCGATGCTCCATGCATCGATCAAATAAATCATCAATCCTAGGAGTGGATATCTGTTCTTGATTGTTGCCTTGTTTAACATCCTATAATCAATGCACAATCTAAGTGTTCCATCTTTCTTTTTACAATAATTATGGGTGCTCCCAAGGTGAAACACTTGGTATAATCAAATCTTGAGACAAAAGTTCATGCAATGGAGCCTTAAGCTCTACTAATTTGTAGTAGTCATTCGATACGGTGCCTTAGAAATAGGTTCGATCAGGGCTTGATCTCAATGTGAAATCAAATTCCCTTATAGGTGGAAGACCTAGCAATTCTTCAGAAATACATCACTAAAATATCATAGCAGCGGATATCGTTCATAATATCATTGCTCTCTTCTGTTGATTTAGTAATTTTTACTACATATAAGGTACATCCTTTATTTTTGGCCTTTTTAAGTTGCATAGATGACAATTTTCTAAAAGAAATTTCACGTTTCACACCCTGAATCTCTATTGTTTTTTTACAAATCGTCAAAACAACTAATATTTTGTTCAAAATAGTATACTTTAGCCTTATGTTCTGCTAACCAATTAACACCTATGATTACATCATAAGACCCTAAGGGTGTAACATAAATATAAACCTCGGGGAACTTTTTGGTAAGTCAAGGATTCCTCCAAAAAGACACATCTTCGACCGTATGAACAACATTATTCCCATCTGCATCACAGTCCATGTTTTATCCATGTTTATAGCTTTTATTTTTAATTTTGATGCTAATTTACTAGGAATAAAACATTCAAGAATCTCCGGTATCAAAAATAATAGTTATTGGTAAGCCAAATAACTTACCCAGAACTTCTATGGGTGTGACCTATTTCTCGGCCTACTTGTCACCTATTAAGTGTGTATCTTGTCTTTGCTGCTAATTACGATCATCCTTCTTCAAAGGACATTGATTTGCGTATTGATCCTTGCCATAGTTATAACATCCTCCTACGGGTCCCTTCCTAGGCTCTTGTTTATTTCAGCCTTAGAGTTATCGCTCAGACCCCATAGCACTTTTGTTCGTTATTATTGTTCTTGGCAAAGTTGTTCTATGCATTACCAACAAAATTTTTGTTACTACTTTCTTATTTGTATCAGATGAAAAATTACTTTTCATTCCGAATTTCTTCCAAGTCCTTTCTTAGGTGCAAGAGATGATGAAGAGGAGTTGGGATTCTTCTTCCTTACTTCCTCCTTGTGAGCTAGAAATTGCCTTTAATTTATGTTCCTTCCTTATGGATTTTTCAACAACCCCTTCCATCGTGGTTGGGCTGTGAATATCCACCTCTCCTCCTATAATGGGATTCAATCCCATGATAAATTTTCATATCCTAAAATTCTCATCAGTTTTGTACTGAGGCACATACTTAAGGAGTTTTGTAACTTGCTCCCAATACTCAGTTACAGTTAGCTTTCCTTGAGCTAAGTTCTGAAATTTAGTCATTTTCTGATCATAGTAGAGTTGTGGCAGCCATCGTTGCCTAAAGTAACCTTTAAATTGGTCCCATGTGATATTAGATTCATCAATGTTCAACTCAGCCTTGCGGCTGTCCCACCACAAAGATGCTTCGTATGTGAAAGTTGATATGATCCCCATATCGCCTTTATTTCTTCTGAGAAATTTCTTATTGCAAATTATTTCTCCATTTTGCTGAGCCAGTTCTCATCCCCATCTCCTAATGTGGTGTCATCAAACTTGGGTGGACTTATCCTTTTTATGTCATTAGTGAGTTTCATTGCTAGCCTAGTCTTTTTGTTCTTAATTTGAACGGGTATGTTAACATTTTTACTATCAACACCCACGTTGGTGTTGTCCCCTGGAGGTGGTTGATTATTGTTATCAGCTTATTATTCCTCCTCATTACCCATTACTCGCTATTTAAGCACAACTAAATGATCTCTTGTGTCGAATAGGGTAGTTAGAGAGGATCTCATCGAGTTTCGGGTAGTTCTTTACTCCTTCCTCAAGAAGAGGGTTATTTGCAACATTTCCTCTTGTTCTCACCATTTTCTGTTACAAGAAAATTTAAGTTTCATCAGATTATGGACACAATAGGTCCAAGAGCTACAACCTTCAGCTCTGATACCAAGATGTAACATTCCCATTTTAAGCGATTAGAATCAAGATAATTTTTTGAAAAAAAAAATAATGTTCATTGTTCTAAATAAAGCATTATTTAGAACAAACATTCCATGCCAATCAAATTTAATAGATAAACATATGTAGTTGTAATGACTCGGTGAATCACCGATCTATCCATTTCATAACTCGGTAACCTAACGATCTATTTATGTTATCTTATGTATTGAATACATATTTTATACTTCATATACTTTGTATTCCTACCCTACACTCAGGTACTTGAGTGACCTATTTAAAGAACATATCGAATATTTGCAACCAATATTCATCGATATCACATTGTTTAAAACTTGGTGACCTAGGACAACACAACAAGTAGTTTGTGATACTTTGGCCAAATATTTACAACATACTATGTATGTCACTATTTCTAGATAACATATTTGTCATTTTTGAATACGTTCTTCACCTCATTCCTCTATTATCATGATTGGTCTATATTGACTAATGTCAGTCCACTTGTTCCAGGATTTACCCTAGCCCTAGATAGAAACATAACCTATTATAGGAAGATGCTCACAATGATTTAGGGTAAATGGGCATACTGTTTGACAGATTCAATTAGATGTGCCAACATACCCTAAGCCATTAGAAGCTAATTCTTGTCCTAAATATGCATCTATCCAGGCCTAGAGAGAAACTAGGTTCAAGTTCTAGATCTTGTTGTGTGTAGATCTAGATGATCAATGCGAAATGGTGTTACCACACATCAACTGCATCACTATATCCTCGGGAAGATCCTAATCTTCTCGAAGTTACATCCCTGTAGTTGGCATGTGCCAACATCCTACAAAGAATGACCTCATCGAGATGTACATACCCCTAGGAGGTTATTAATATTTAATTAATTTGTATTAGTAAAATAGATTACAACCTTGCTAAACCCTAAACCAAAACTCCTTAAGTTATTTTTCCATATCAGATTCAATTAAACAAAAAGAAGTTCCTTAACTTAAGATTTCTTCTTATGTTCGTTTGTTTGGCTTAACAAACAGTTAACCAAAAATAGGACAACAACATCATAAGTTCCATTATAATGTAACTTAACCTATCAAGGAGGTGTAGCAACCACATAGGTTTAACTAAGTAGACTTTATTGAATATGAAGTCTAATGATTGACAATCATATCACCTTTCCCTTTTGTTTACATTATTTTAAGAGAGGAAGAGTCTTCCTTTACATTTTTAGTGTTAGGGTTTATCATACCCTTTTTATCTTATACAAATTCTATAGTTTTTACTGCATGTTCATCACACATCACATTACTATGTTAAATTGTTTAAATAAAGAACATTATAATCTGCAACTTAGCAAGCTACATCTTAATTAGGGAAATGAAACTAAATCCCTTTATCAACTCATCAAAGGATAACCAATTAAGCATATAACTAATATGAAGAATATCAACAAGATAGAATTCCATCTCTTTCATAAAAGTACAAGATAATTTAAACAACCAATGCAAGTAGATTATCAACTTTCAATTCTTCTTTAAAAACTTATACATTTACAAGATGCATTTAGGAATATTGCATAACAATAGCCTTCATTCTAAAAAGAATACAATTTTTTTATAAAACTCAAGAATGAATCAAAATTCTTCACAAAGAATCAGACTTAAATCAACCAATGCATAATATAAGTTTTTGCCTTCCTTTATCACTTACGAAGTCCATCTACAAAAATTTCTAGCACGGGCGGATTCAATGAACTCGAGCATGATAAGAACTAAGCATTAACACGAAGTGCATTCCACTAATTGTTCCATTAAAATGACTATGCTTTAATGAAACAATTAATATATCATACTAATAAGCATAAGTAATAACAATCAAAAAATAAATACATTAATAAATCTGAATTCACTTCTAAGAGAAGAACATAATATAATCCACAATATGTGCCTTATAAATTAAAGTTTAATTGATCTTATCAATTACCCTTAAACAAACAATAGATCATATCATCTCATTTTTCCCAATTCTATCATAATAGAATAAAACATTTATCTTTACTATAAGAGAAAAGAAATGTTTACAGCATGGTTCCCATTAGGATGATTCATCTAACTCTTAAGCAAAAGAAGAAGAAAACCATTACAAACTATGCCAAAAACAAAACATCCAAAAATAGAAACATGTTCATAACATGAATTTAACTGTTTCATTTAAAGGACAACTACCTTAACATTCAACATTTCAGATATTCATCATAACAAAATCCCATATCCATCCCTGAAGGAATATAGAATCAAATAGTTTGCCAACAAGTTTACATTTTCTATTCAACAAGACCAAAACATCTAATCTCTTTTTACATCATTTCAGTCAAATGATATGTATAAGAAGACTAATCAACATAATAAATCTCCATCCCATAAGAGAATCAATAACATAAGGTTTCAATGAAATGAACTTAAACCAACAACATAGAAAAGGAATCTTATCGAATGTTATTCCATCATTAATTCATTTCACTACACTTAACAACAAATTCCATTTTCTAATCCAAACAATAAGCTCATACACTAGTTCCCAGAAGAGAGAACAAAACCAACTCAAGGTAAGAAGAAAACATACTGCAAGTCTCCCTTACAATCGTTACCTTCAATAAAGCACGAGTTCCCATTTCAATTCAAAATAAATACACAGTAATGTTCAAAAACAACATATTGTCCCAAATGAATGAAAATTTTTTTTCTCTTTAAAAAAAAGAATAAGGATTCATTTACTAAATACAATCAAGAAATAGAAAATCCCTAACATAAAACTAACAATTATTAACTACCCACGATCTCAAAAAAGACTGAAACTTCATTACAAGATTTCAAAATTTTATTATAAAGAGCAAGTGGTTCATGGTTTCAAGAGAGCAATAATCCAAAACAAAACTATCTCAAGTTCATGTTTCCAAAAGAGGAGACATTTTTTAAACAAAACAATCAACCCAAGATGTGGGTTTCCTCAAAACATAGGGGAAAAGGCTATCCCTACTTAACTACCGCCATTGCTAGTTCAAAGTAGATGAACAAAGTGCATAAAATAAGTTCCAATTCCTATATCTAACGAAAACATTTCTAGTTTAAATTTCCAAAAGGTATTCAAACAGCTCGGTTAACTACTCTGCAGATTTCCTTTGAGTAAGTAGTTCAAATTAATAGAGTTATAAGATTTTAACTTAAATGAAATTAAAACCAACTCAAAATTACGTAATAGAACCGGCACATCATTCCAGCTATAAATTCCAACACTAAGTACCAAATTACACATACAAAGTGTCAATCACAAAGTCTCAAACATGAGCTCGGATATACACAAGTGTCTTAATACGAGGAAGTATAGAATAAAAATATCCATTAATAGTTGAACAACGGGGATCCTCCATTACAATTTATATATTATCAAGAATCCCTATTTCCAACTCAAAACGAAACACGAGTTTCCAACAAGAGTTTAAAACCATACAAGAAAATATTCAAAAGTTCAAGGAAATAAAATGTTCCCCTTTTCATTTTATATTTTAAATAAAGAAAACTCATACCAACTCAAAACAAAACATGAGCTTCTAACACTAGATTAGGACCATACAGTGCGGTGAAAACATGAAATTCCATTAACGGTCAAAATATCACAAGAATAAAACATGAGTACAGAGCTACATACGGACTTCAAACAAAAGTCTCGAGTTACCCAAGATTCCAAACATGGGTTTTAGAGCATCAATATTTATCCAAGATTCAGTTGTTATCAAAATACAAACCTAATATAAGTTCCAAACCAAACACGATCTCGAATACAAGCTCAAGCTTAAACAAAACATGAGTTCCAATGCAAGATCAAACGGGACTCAAGGTTCCCAAAACTCGAGAACCATATAAATAGCAATGAAGGTCGGTTAAAACACAACGCTTCAAATATCGGTTCCGAAATGACAAGAAGAGCTGCAGAAACAAGTTTCCTATGAATGATTCAATATTTAACCCACACAAAATAAAGTTTCCAAACTTAATGTTATTTTGCTAAGGATTCCATATCCAAATTTCTGAGATTTATAAAGACCATCAAGCAAATAACCGGATAAAACATGAAAAATAAGAATCTCATAAGAGCAGAGTTGTTTTTATGAAAACATTTAGAGGGAAGCAAGAGATCTTAATGGTTAGAGCCTATCATGCCTGATAGTGCTTCTGCCAAATTGAAGGAGACTTCCATCCGAGCTTCCAACTCCTTTTCTTCTCCACGAAAGATCAACAAACAAACAACTTTCCTCAGAATGCCTCATATACCTTCCCATGATCGAAAATAGACCAGGTGAGTTAAAAATAGTAATGCAGTGAAAGTCAAACTGCTGGTTCGAAGAACAAGTTTTCTCCATGCGAGAGAAAATCCGTAAAGCATGTAAAAATCAATAACCTCCCACAAACCCACCTTCTAAGTTTCCTAGACGGTTTGTGAACAAAGCTCGAGGCCAATAAATTTCATTAATTCCAATTTTTCTCGCTCAACTTTTCTTGCCACCGCCTCCCAAATATGGCGAATGTCAATTCCCATTTAACATGCAACTCCATCTTTAGTGGAGTTTCCACATAAGCCTCCCTAAATCAATGTGCCCCCGCCAAAACTTGAAATACCTTATGCCTTTACAAACCTTATCAACAATTAAATGTCATTGGAACCATCTCTCTTAGAGGTATGCGACCCTTTTAGGTTCCCATTAAAATAGCTTAGGATAGATCCTTAAAACTTAGGTTAGTTTAGTTATAATTACCTTAGGCCTTAAAACATTTCCTTAGGTAATTCCAACATTAGGTTAGATCATCTCATAACCTTATAGCATTAGGTTTTAGGTTAATTTAGATAGCCTAGAAACCTTTCCATATTCCCCTTAGCACAAGGCTTAGGTTATAATAAAATTCAATTAAGTAACATAGCTAGGTAGTAAATATACTTACCCAACTTACGATTTCGTAGGGTAATCCTTTAGTTTTAGGATCCCGAATCCTCCTATGTCATGAACAGGCTGTATTTACTTTATGTCAGCAATGTACTTTGCCAAGATCGATCTTTAAGGACCTAAGTACAACATATAACCTGAATAGAAATATGTTCACAAAATATTAAAGAACTTGTAACAACTAAGTTCAGTCCGCTTTGTCCCTCAAATTATTTGAATGCCAATTTATCATTCATTCAACCGAGAAGATTTAAAATATTCCTTGGATCACTGAAATTGATCCAAGGATGAGTTAGATAAGGAGATAAGTTTACAAATCTTAAACCAGATTGCAACTCACCTACAAGAAGTGAAAAATGGGTTCGAGAAAGCCATTCCATTTTAGTCTAATGATCTTAAGAACAAAAAAATATTTATCCATATCAAGCATGATCTCCAACAATCAAAAGAACACATCTTTAAAAGAAAATCACATGTCAACACTTGAAATGCAAAGGAGGAATAAAACAATTGTCAAGGGTGTTACATGCTTCCCTCATAAAATAATCATCATCCGATGATTACCTCATTTTTAACAATTTACATCAAGGACAATCAATTTATTCACTTCTCTTACCATAAGTCAAACATGTCGAAATAAGCATTAAATAGTCGCTTATTAAAATCAAATAAATATCTTCCCAAAAATGGCATAATTATTGTCATATAAAGATAAAATTATAAATTTTTAGTAGTCAACAAAATCAATTTTGTTCAAATAGATATGGAAAAGCATTTTTATATCCTCCGTGTTTTCTCAATTTACACTTTCTTCATCAAACTGGTCCCACTTTGGACCTTACATTGACTTATTTCTCGATTTATTAAATGTAATGCAGCGAGTTTCAACACTTGAATGGGTTTAACCATGATTATTCCTTGGTCTTAGACCTGCAAGGAATTCCAATTTAACACATGTGATAAATCTGAAACGTATTTCTTAATCAAAGAAATATGGAAAACATCTTGCATTCATGACAAAGCGGGAGGTAATGCTAAATGATAAGCTACGGTGGTTGATTAATTCAACTATCTCAAAAGGTCCCACATAATGACATGATAACTTGGTAGCCTTTCCAAAAGTTATAGAATTATTTTTCGGTTTAACTGAAGAAATAATTTCTCACCAAGTTCAAATTTCCTACCAACCCTCTTTAAGTCAGCGTAACTATTTTTGCTTATCTCTGCTACTTCTTTCAAGTGTTCACGAATAAATTTAACTTTTGTTCCATTTCAAGTAATAATTTTAGGTCCAATTACCTCTCTATCTTCTATGTTATCCCAACTAATAGGGTTCTACATTTTCTTCCGTATAATGCCTCTAAAGTTTCCATCTTAAGAGAAGAATGATATGTATTATTGTATGTGAATTAAACTAATGGAAGATAATCTTCCCACTTATACTTTGTTGATCCATGAAATACATTCATAACATATCTTCCAAAAATTAATTTACTCTTTCAGTCTGCCCATCTGTTTCCGGATGATATGCAAAACTGAAATTCAGCCTAGTTCCAAGATTTGCATTAAACATTTGCCAAAATCTTGATGTCATTCTAGGATCTCTATCCAAAATGATTATCTCAGGTACTCCATGTAATTTGAAAATTTCATGTACAAATCTTCTTCCAAAATAGGGGAATCATCCTTCAGATTTCCAGCAAAAAAATGTACTACCTTTGTTAGTTTATCCACAAATACTAAGATAACATCATGCTTATTTCTTGACATAGGTAACCCTTGTACAAAATCCATGCTTATTACTTGCCATTTGTACTGCGGTATGCTATGAGGATACAACAAATCTGGTTGGGTGCATATGTTCCGCCTTAACACGTTGGCACTCAAGACAATGTGTCACAAAGTTTAGAACATCTTTTTTCATTCCTTTCTAGAAATATTGTTATTTTATATCAGCAAGCATTTTTGTAATGCCAGGGTGTCTAGAAAAAGGTGAATTATGAAATTCTACTAACAATTTCTTTCTCAAATCATTTAGCGAGGTACATAAACTCGTTCTCAAATCATAAGATTTCTTTTATATCAAAGTGAAAACCTTTATACCTCAAATCATTAGAATCTGCAGCAAGTGCTGCCTTTACTTAAAAGTAAGAATCAGATTCCATAACACTTTTTACTTCATCCTTAAATTGAGTTCTTAATGTCATAAGAGTAGAAATGTGCTTCTTACGACTTAGAGCATCAGCCACTCTATTTTCCTTACCCTTTATATAAATGATTTCAAAATCATATTGAGACAAAAACTCTAACCACCTTCGTTGTCTTGCATTAAGATTTGGCTAAGTGAGGATATACTTCAGTCCAAGGTGATTAGTTTTCAATTAAAAGGCTTAATGAGAAGGTAATTCCTCCAAACTTGTAGTGCATGAACAATGGAAGCAAGATCTAAATCATGTGGAGCATAATTCAACTCATGTAACTTAAGTTTCCTACTTTTGTATGTTATGACATGACCACTTTGCAATAAAATACCTCCTAGACCTTCACCGGATGCATGAGTTATCACCATAAAATCTCCATTAGGATATGGTATCTTTGTAAGAATAGGTGCTGAAGTTAACTATTTCTTCAAGGTTTTAAATGCAATTTCACATTTCTCACTCCAAATTTTTTTTTTATCTTTCTTCTGTAAGGAAGTTATTGGTGCAACTATCTTAGAAAAATCTTTTACAAATTTCCTATAGTAGGTAGCAAGTCCCATGAAGCTTCTAACTTCATGTACATTCTTTGGTGCATGCCACTCAGTTATAGCTACAATTTTAGAAGGATATATAGTATTTCCATCTTTACTAATTACATGTCTCAGATAATGCACTTCTATGTCATAAAAGGAACATTTAGACAACTTACCAAATAGTCGTCTCTTTCTCAAAATTTCCAAAACTATTTTAAAATGATCATGATGCTCCTCAATGCTTTTAAAATATATGAGAATGTCATCCAAGAATAGGAGCACAAATTTGTCCAAGTATGCTTGAAAGATATTATTCATTAAATTCATAAATACCATGCAATTACATTAGTTAATCCAAAAGGTAAAAATGTAAACTCATAATGTCCATACCTTGTTTTGAAAGTTGATTTATGAATATCCTCATCCTTAATTCATAATTTATGATATCCATATCGAAGATCTATATTGGAATATACGGATGCTCCATGCATCTGATCAAATAAATCATCAATCCTAGGGAGTGGATATCTATTCTTGATTGTTGCCTTGTTTAACATTCTCGTAATCAATGCACAATCTAAGTGTTCCATATTTCTTTTTCACAAAAATTACGGAGTGCTCCCCAAGGTGAAATAGTTGGTCTAATCAAACCTTGAGACAAAAGTTCATGCAACTGATCCTTAAGCTCTACTAATTATGTAGTAGTCATTCGATACGGTGCCTTAGAAATAGGTTTAGTACCAGGCTTGATATCAATCATGAAATCAAATTCCCTTTTAAGTGGAAGACCTGACAATTCTTCCGGAAATACATCACTGAAATATCATAGTAGTGGATATCATTCCATAATATTGCTGCTCTCTTCTATTGATTTAGTCATTTTTACTACATATAAGGTACATCCTTTATTTTTGGCCATTTTAAGTTGCATAGATGATAGTTTTCTAACAGAAATTTCACATTTCACACCCTAAATCTCTTGCTATTTTTATCAAAGTCATCTAAACAACTAATGTGTTTTTCAAAATAGTCTACTTTAGCCTTATGTTCTGCTAACCAATTAACACCTATGATTACATCATAAGACCCCAAGGGTGTAACATAAAGATCAACCTCAGTGGAAAAGTTAGGTAAGTCAAGGATTGCTCCAAAAAGACACATACTAACCATATGAACAACATTATTCCCATACTGTATAGTCCATGTTTTATCCATGTTTCCAACTTTTATTTTTAATTTTGATGCTAATTTACTAGAAATAAAACATTCAGTAGCTCCGGTATAAAAAATAATAGTTATTGGTAAGCCAAATAACTTACCCAGAACTTCTATGGGTGTGCCTGTTTCTCAGCCTACTTGTCAGCTACTGCAGCGTGTATCTTGTGTTGTTGATTACAATCATCCTTCTTCAAAGGACATTTATTTGTGTAATGATTCTTGCCACAATTATAACATCCTCCTACAGGTCCCTTCCTAGGCTCAAGTTTATTTCTAGCCTTAGAGTTATCGTTCTAGACCCCCATAGGACTTTGTCCGTTATTATTATTCTTGGAAAATTTGTTCCATGCATTACAAAGAAACTTTTTTTCTTTGCTTTCTTTCTTATTTTTATCGGATGAAAATTAATTTTCATTGCGAATTTCTTCCAAGGTCCTTTCTTGGGTGCAAGAGATGATGAAGAGGAGTTGGGATTCTTCTTCCTTACTTCCTCCTTGTGACTAGAAATTGCCTTTAATTTATGTTCTGCCTTATAGATTTTTCTAAAATCCCTTCCATCATGGTTGGGTTGTGAACATCCACCTCTCCTCCTATAATGGGATTCAATCCCATGATGAATTTTCGTATACTAAAATTCTCATCAATTTTGTATTGAGGCACATACTTAAGGAGTTTTGTAAACTACTCCCATACTCGATTGCTTACCTTTCCTTGAGCTAAGTTCTAAAATTTAGTCATTTTCTGATCATAGTAGAGTTGTGGCAGCCATCATTTCCTAAAGTAACCTTTAAATTGGTTCCATGTGATATTAGATTCATCAATGTTCAACTTAGCCTTGTGGTTGTCCCACCACGAAGATGCTTCATGTGAAAGTTGATATGCTCCCCATATCGCCTTTGTTTCTTCTGAGAAATTTCTTATTGCAAACTATTTCTCCATTTTGTTGAGCTAGTTCTCAGCCCCATCTCCTAATGTGGTGCCATCAAACTTGGGTGGACTTATCCTTTTTATGTCATTAGTGAGTTCTGCTATTAGCCTAGCTTTTTTGTTCTCGAAATCAGTGAACAAGTATGTTAACATTGTTATTATCAACACCCACATTGGTGTTGTCCCCTGGAGGTGGCTTATTATTTTTATCAGCTTATTCTTCCTCCTCATTACCCATTACTCCCTATTCAAGCACAACTAAATGATCTCTTGTGTCCAACAGCAGTAGCAAGGATCTCATCGAAGTTTTCAGGCAGGTTCTACTCCTTCCTCAAGCGGAGGGTTATTTGTAATTTTCCTCTTGTTCTCACCATTTTCTGTTACAAAGAAAATTTAAGTTTCATCTCGATTATGGACACAATAGGTCAAAGAGCTACAAACTTTAGCTCGATATAAAGATGTAACGTTCCCATTTTAAGAAATTAGAATCAAGAGATTTTTTTAATATTGTTCACCTTGTTTCTAAATAAAGATCTATTTAGAACAAACATTCCATGCCAATCAAATTCAATGGATAAACATATGGAATCAGTAATGACTCGATGATTCACCGATCTATTCATTTCATAACTCGGTAAGCTACCGATCTATTTATGTTATCTTCATCGTATTGAATACATTTTGTATACTTTGTATACTCTATCTTCCTACCCTACACTGGTAGTGAGTGGTTGAACGTATTTAAAGAAAGAATCGAATATCTCGCTACCAATATTCATCGATATCAAGTTGTTTTAAACATGGTGACATAGGACAACATAGCCAATAGTTTACAATACTTTGGCCAAATATTTACAACATATTGTGTATGTCACTATTTCTAGATGGTATACTCCTCATTTTGGAATACATCCTTCACCTCACTCCTCTATTATCATGATTGGTCTTTACCGACTACCATCAGTCCACTTTTTCCAGGTTTTCACATATCCCTAGATAGAAAAATAACCTATTATAGGAAGACGCTCACAATGGCTTAGGGTAAATGGGCATACTCATTTGACCAGAGTCAACCAGATGTACGAATGTACCCTGAGCCATTGGAAGCTAATTCATGTCCTAAATATGCTCCTATCCAGGCCTAGAGAGAAACTAGGTTCAAGTTCTAGATCATGTTGTGTGTAGATCTAGATGATCAATACGGAAGGGTGTTGCCACATGTCAACCGCATCACTGTATCATCGGGAAGATCCTAAATTCTTGAAGGTACAACCATGTAGTTGGCATGTGCCAACATCCTACAAAGAATAGCCTCATCGAAATTTACATACCCCTAGGAGGTTATTAATATTTAATTAATTTGGATTATTAAAACAAATTACAATAACCTTGCTAAACCCTAAACCAACACTCCTTAAGTTGTTTTGCCATATCATATTTAATTAATCAATAAATAAATTCTCTAAATTAAGATTGCTTTTTATGTTCATTTATTTGGCTTAACAAACAGTTAACCAAAAACATGACAGCAACATCATAATTTCCTTTATAATGTAACTTAACCTATCAAGGAGGTGTAGTAACCACATAGGTTTAACTAAGTAGACTTCATTGAATATGAATTCTAATGATTGAAAATCATATCACCTTTCCCTTTTCTTTACATTCTTTTGAGAGAGGAAGAGTATTCCTTTACATGAATTAGTGTTAGGGTTTATCATACCCTTTTTATCTTATACAAATTCTATAGTTTTATGCATGTTCGTCACACATCACATTACTATGTTAAATTTTTAAATAAATAACATAATAATCTTCAACTTAGCATGCTGCATCTTCATTAGGGAAATTGAACTAAATCCTTTATCTAACTCATCAAAGGATAACCAATTAAGCATATAACTAATATGAACAATATCAAAAGATAGAATTCCATCTCTTTCATAAAAGTACAAGATAATTTACACAACCAATGCAAGTAGATTATCAAAATTCAATTCATCTTTAAAAACTTATACATTTACAAGACCGTATTTAGCATACTTTGCATAACAATAGCCTTCATTCTAAAAAAGAATACAATTTTTTTTTATACAACTCAAGAATGAATTAGAATTCTTCACAAAGAATCATACATAAATCAACCAATGCATCATATAAGTTTTTGCCTTCCTTTATCACTTACGAAGTTCATCTACAAAATTGTTAGCACGGGTCGGTTCAATGAACCAGAGCATGATAAGAACTAAGCATTAACATGAAGTGCATTCACTAATTGTTCCATTAAAACGAATTTGCTTTAATGAAACAATTTATATATCATACTAATAAGCATAAGTAATAACAATATAAGAAAAGAATTACATTAATAAATATGAATTCACTCTAAGAGAAGAACATAATATAATCCACAACTTCTACCTTACAAATTAAATTTTAATTGATCCTATCAATTACCTTTAAACAAACAAGAGATCATATCATCTCTTTGTTCCCAATTCTATCATAATAGAATAAAACATTTATCTTTACTATAAGACAAAAGAAGTGTTTACAGCATGGTTCCCATTAGGATGATTCATCTAACTCTTAAGAAAAAGAAGAAGAAGAACCATTACAAACTATGCCCAAACACAAAACATCCGAAAAACAAAAACAAGTTCATAACATGAATTTAATTGTTTCATTTAAAGGAAAACTACCTTAACATTCAACATTTAAGATATTCATCAGAACAGAATCCCATGTCCATCCCTGAAGGAATATAGAATCAAACAGTCTGCCAACAAGTTTACATTTTTTGTTCAACAAGACCGAAACATCTAATCTCTTTTTACATCATTTCAGTCAAATGATATGTACAAGAAGACTAATCAACATAATAAATCTCCATTCCCTAAGAGAATCAATAACAGAAGGTTTCAATCAAATGAACTTAACCCAACAACATAGAAAAGGAATCTTATCAGAATTTGATTCCATCCTTAAATCATTCACTACACTTAACAACAAATTCCCTTTTCTAATCCAAACCATAAGCTCATACACTAGTTCCCAGAAGAGAGAACAAAACCAACTCAAGGTAAGAAGAAAACATACTGCAAGTCTCCCTTACAATCTTTACCTTCAATAAAGCATGAGTTCCCATTTCATTTCAAAACAAATACACAGTAAAGTTCAAAAACAGCATACTGTCCCAAATGAATCGAAATTTCTTTTCTCTATAAAAAGAATAAGGGATCATTTACTAAATCCAATCAAAAAATAGAAAATTCCTAACAGAAAACTAACAATTCTTAATTACCCATGATCTCAAAGAAATACTGAAACTTCATTACAAGATTTCAACATTTTATTACAAAGAGTAAGCGGTTCATGGTTTCAAGAGAGAAATATCCAAACAAAAACTATCTCATCTTCATGTTTCCAACAGAGGAGATAATGTTTCAAACAAAAAATCAACCAAAGATGTGGGTTTCCTCAAAATAGAGGGGAAAAGGCTATCCTTACTTAAATGCCATTTCTAGTTCAAGGGAGATGAATAGTCCACAAAAGAAGTTCCAATTCCATTATCTAACAAAAACATTTCCAATTTAAATTTCTAAAAGGTATTCAAACAACTCGGTTAACTACTCTACCATATTTCCTTTGAGTAAGTAATTTGAATTGATAGATTTATAAGCTTTTAACTTAAATAAAATTAAAACTAACTCGAATTACTGCAGAATAGAACTAACACATCGTTCCAGCCTATAAATTCCAACACTAAGTACCAAATTACACGTATAGTGTCAATCAAAAAGTCTAAAACATGAGCTCGGATATACAAAAGTGTCTTAATACAAGGTAGTATCTAATAAAAATATCCATTAATAGTTCGGAATAGTAGGAGCCTCCATTACTAATTTATTTCTTATCAAGAAACCCTATTTCCAACTTAAAACAAAACACGAGTTTCCAACAAGAGTTTAGAACCATACAAGTGAATATTCACAAGATTAGGGCAATAACAAGTATCCCTTTTCAGTTTATATTTTAAACAAAGAAAACTCATACCAGCTCAAAATGAAACACGAGCTTCTAACCGAGTTCAAGACCATACAAGTAACAAAATACGAGTGTGGTGAAAACATGAACTTCCATTAACAATCCAAAATATCACAAGAATAAAACATGAGTACAGAGCTACATACGGACTTCAAACAATAGTACCGAGTTAACCAAGATTCCAAACATGGGTTTAGAGCATCAATAATTATCCGATTACTAGTACTTATCAAAATACGAACAATACAAGTTCCAACCAAACACGAGCTTGAATACAAGCTCAAGCTTAAACAAAACATGAGTTCCAATGTAAGATCAAACGGCACTCAAGGTTCCCAAAACTCATAACCATATAAATAGCAACGAAGGCCAGTTAAAACACAACACTTCGAATACGGTTCCAGAAATGACAAGTAGAGCTACAGAAACAAGTTTCCCATGAATGATTCAATATTTAACCCACACAAAGAAAGTTTCCAAACTTAATGTTATTTTGCTAAGGATTTCATATCTGAATTTCTAGAGATTTATAAAGACCATCAAGAAAATAACCAGATAAAACATGAAAAATAAGAATCTCATAAGAGTAAAGTTGTTTTTATGAAAACATTTAGAGGGAAGAAAATATCTTAATGGTTAGAGCCTATGATGCTTGATAGTGCTTATGCCAAATCGAAGGAGACTTAAAGTAAGCTTCCAACTCCTTTTCTTCTCCACAAAATATCAAAAAATAAACAACTTTCCTCAGAATGCCTCATATACCTTCCCATGATCGAAAATAGACCAGATGAGTAAAAAATAGCAATGCAGTGAAAGTCGAAACTGCTGGTTCGAAGAACCAGTTTGCTCCATGCACAAAAAAATATGGAAAGCATGCAAAACCAACAACCTCCCACAAAACCACCTTCCAAGTTTCCTATACGGTTTGTGAACAAAACTCGAGGCCAATAAATTTCATTGACTCCAATTTTCTCGCTCAACTCTCCTTGCCATCGCCTCTCAAATCCGGTGAATGCAATTCCCATTTAACATGCAACTCCATATTTTGTGGAGTTTCCACATAGGCCTCTCGCTAAATCAACTAGCCCCTAAAAGCGGTAGTACCTTATGCCTTACAAACCTTATAAACAATTAAATGCCATTAGAACCATCTCCTTAGAGGTATGCGACCCATTTAGGTTCCCATTAAAATAGCTTAGGATAGATCCCTTAAAACTTAGGTTAGTTTATGAATAATTACCTTAGGCCTTAAAACATTGCCTTAGGTAATTCCAACATTAGGTTAGATCATCTCATAACCTTATAGCATTAGGTTTTAGGCTAATTTAGATAGCCTAGCAACCTTTCCATATTCCCTTAGCACAAGGCTTAGGTTAGAAAAAATTCAATTAAGTAACATAGCTAGGTAGTAAATATTCTTACCCAACTTAGGATTCCATAGGGTAATCCTTTAGTTTTAGGATTCCGAATCCTTCCTATGTCATGAACAAGCTATATTTCTTTTAAATCGGTAATGTATTTCCAAGATCAATATTCGAGGACCTAAGCACAACATATAAGCGAATAGAAACATGTTCACAAAATATTAAAGAAATTGTAACAACTAAGTTAGTCTCGCTTATGTCCTCAAATTATTTGAATGTCAATTCATCATTCATTCAACTGAGAAGATTTAAAACATTCCTCGATCACTAAAATTTATCCAAGGATGAGTCATATAAGGAGATAAGTTTGCAACTCTTAAACCATATTGCAACTCATCTACAAGAAGTGAAAAATGGGTTCAAGAAAGCCATTCCATTTCAGTCTAATGATCTTAAGAACAAAAAAATATTTATCCATATCATGATTCTCTACTCATCAAAGCATGATTCTCATGGATAGTTTTTGTCTTCTTGAAGATGGAATCCCATGGTCATTCTTCACTTGAAAACACCCCTTTCATAGTTAACCCTGTGTACTATGGTTTGGCCTCCGAACAAGAGCCTACTCTTCCTCTATAGTGTTCTCCATATCTTAAACATCCAAAAACAAAAAGGGATTCAACTCCTTGAGTTGAACTTCCAGCAAAAGATGACTCCCTCATAAAGTGATATTTATTCACTCTATTTTCTCTGTTATAAATAGACTAATCCCTTGAAGGAAAACTATACCAAGTCACTAGAAAACATACAATGAAAATATCCAAAAGCTTCCCGCATCGATCAGCTTCACAAAGACCTCAAGGAGATAATATACTCATCCCATATAGACTTCCCGCATCAATCAGTCTATCGAAAACAAACATACAAGAAGAAAATGATAACTTTTCATCATGGACTTACCTATTTTGATCATGGGTTTCTTGCTAAGTAAACATGCTTCCTACACTAGGTTACATGCTGAACCGCCCACTCTCACCTCATTGCCTTTTCATCCTAATTTCCTCTTTACTCAAGGGACTTGCCGCAACCGCGACATTTCATGATTATGTGACTTTCTTCACCCTTAGAATGGTCCATTATGCAATGCCTTTAGGGTCTTACATTCATAATCCCATCTTGGGTATGGTAGACTCATTAGGGTTCTTATCAATTAAGTGGCTCTGTTGCCACTTCTTACCATTTTCCTTCCTCATTACTTATTGATTATCTTACACAGGACCAGATCATCGAAACCTATATTTAAAACAACTCAACCAAGCCTATGACCTACATACCCAACCATGCCTATGACCTACCAACCCATTCATCTACTTCATCATAATCTTCCCTAGCTTATGGGAGAACTACATCAGCCTGAGGCCCCTTTTTACTGGGGCTATGTAGGTAACACTTCGAGGGTATGGGGCCCTTGGAAGTTAGCTCAGCCACTCTTTACCCTAAACAATTCCCCTTTCACTTTCCTATTCATATTATACCTTAGTTTCCATTTTATATCAATAACTGGAAATTAAACCAAATAAGCATCAATTAATACACATTTTTACCACATCATCAAATCATTCATTTATCATTTTCACATTTCCATTATAGCACATATTTGGAAATTTAAACCATAACCTACATATACATCACCATTTATCCCCCATGTTACTAACAACTTGGACATTAAATCAAACTTAAATCAACCTAACTCAATCATGCCTAAACCAACCTGACTCCACCATGCCTAAATCAACCTAACTCAATCATGCCTAAAACAACCTGACTCCACCATGCCTAAATCAACCTAACTCAATCATGCCTAAATTGACCTGACTCAATCATGCCTATTTGACCTCACTCTGCCATGCCTACACGACCTTGACTCAATCATGCCTAATTCACCTAGTTTCCATCACGTACACACATAATAATGGAAATTAAAAACAAGTACACCATCGATACTTTAAAAATCATCATCTCTAAATCAAAAATTTTGTGTATACATACATATGTACATAGATACAAATAAATACAAATATCTCAAATCACTCAGATACATCCTCACCATCTTTGGCACACATGTTGATATATCATCAAAAATATCATGTACATCCTCACCCTCTTTGTGCGAGATTGTGGTATATCATCAAAAATCTCAAAAACTCTCATGTACATCCTCACAATCTATCTTGCACGTAGCTGATATATGATCAAAAATCTCAAAAACTCTCATGTACATCCTCACTCTCTTTAACACACAGGTTGGTATATCTCGTCATACAAAAAACCATGGAGGTACATGTGTAACTATTAGGCATCCCCTCGTCATATATCCTCCATTCTGTCTCACCGGTCTCCTCCTCATCTGTTGCTCCTGTGTGGCATCCTGCTAGCATCTCCCCACCCACCATGGGCCTCGGTCTAACCTCTGATGGACCCTCACTGGAGCTAGCGTCCGTACACTAGTGGCCTTACCTTGCTCTTGTCGTTGGGCTCGTTGAATACATGTACACTCTAGACTGTGAGTGCGGGACATAGTCCTCTTACTCAAAACTTGTTGTGCTCTATACTTAGCATAAGATGGGACATCTATCCCTGTGGCCATTAAGTGTTTTTATAGTATCATACCTTATCTAGGGCATCCCTTAACCTAGCCATTAGTACGGTCGCAGAGGTGACCTTGGTCTCGAACCCCTATACCTGTCTCCCAAGACATTTTCCCCGCCGCTTACCTATAATAAGGGACCCTATCCCGTGCCTATACCTATATCGAGGACCCCTGTCCTACCCCTGTCTATAAAATGGTACTTTTTCCCGAGCCTCGTGTAGGTTCTGTGCCTATACATAACTATAGGGGCACAATTTGACTACCATAATCTAAGCATGCCTGCGGTGGCCCTATGACTTGTGCCTCGTAACGTGTCCACCTTTGCCTATGACCCCATTAGCTACCCCGTAAACTAGTAATTTGGGTGCATGTAATGCGGCCACCTTTCCTTGTAATGTAATGTTCTCACCGCATACGACATGGACTTTGGATTTTCCGAGGCTTTTCATTGGAGCTTTTTCCTTGGCTTTTTCTTAAATTTTCTAACCACAAAGCTCAACTTCCTCTCGAAGTAGGCACAAGTATCTATGTCAATGTAGAAACCCTTTTGTGGTCTCCAATTGGGTGTGTATCCCAAATGCCCATGAATTATGTGATGGCCTAATCATTTTAAAAGAGATGTAGTGGTATGTGACATTGTTGGTCCCATTCGACAAACTAAGGGTAAATAAGGTCAATTTTAGGTTTTGTGGGGTTATGGTAAAGACATCGATATCCATGAAGAGGTTCGTGGAGGAAAGATCCTCATATTTTCTATAGTGGGAATACATATTGTTGTCTAAATAATAAGATCTATCGTCATGCTTAAAGCAAGTAGCGTCTTGATGATTGGGGTGTGACTCATAGGGTTGAATTTTTATACCATACCTTTTTGTTTTAAAATATAGGAGAGGAACTGGTTCTTTTGGTCCCTACTCATTCTTTCCATCCTAATCCCTTATAGCCCATAGAATACACCATGTGGTTAAATTTTCATATTCATGGATCCGATAGTAAGTTGTCGAGTATCCTCTGGGACCCAAGTCGTAGGTGGCTCTTGTCGACACTAAAATTTTCCTCCGTAATTTATATTTCATTAATGTATGTATTAGGAATAGGATGTTGTTAAGTATAATTAGTAGTAGCGTCCAATAGAAGATAATGACATTGCTGGTATGACGCCACCAATAATGTATAGTATGGTAATAGTAAAAAGTACAATAGGAATGTTGTGGTAAAAAGTAAATATTTGTAGTAAGTGGTCCGGTAATGTTAAAATGTCAAAGTTAGGGTAAGTAGAGAAGTAGGGTCTACATGATTAGGAATTAGAAATATTATATTGGTAATAAGGACAAGGAGTGAGGTCATAAATATTTTGTGTATTTTATTTGTAAAAAGTCTAAAAATGTGGAACCCATGTGAAATGATAAGGTTTATCTTATCTTAAAAGATAAGCTTACATGTACAGATAAGAGTTAAGGTATGGAATATGATTCGTCAGAGTAGATTTCTTATCCTATCTTAGAGATAAGATGGATAAGCTTGGAAGTTCTATAAATAGAGAGGCCACCCCCCTCATTTAGCATAGAAGGAAGTAGTGAGAAATATTGTATGAGTAAGTGTGTAAAGGAAGCCATCATTTTGAAGGTGTGTTAAAGAAGCCATTAAGAGGTGTAATTGTGAAGTTTCTCCCATAGTTATGGTTGGAAGGCAAGTGAAGTTAGTAACACTTGAAGTACCTCATGGGTGAGATTGTAACAATTTCATGTTGATATTATAATTTACACTTATATTTTAGATTTATCATCATTCCTTCTTATCATAGTCTATGGTATTCTTGTGTTATGTTTGTTGTTGTGTTTCCAGATTACATCCACCAAACTAAAAGTTGTGCATTAGTAAATAATCATAGCACGAGGAGTTCCCGGTGAAGAATTATCATAGTGCGGTTGGTGTGATGACATTTTGGTTCCATTTCCGAGACCATTCCTCGTTGGTGGATTTTCTGGAGAGATATTCCCACTTAGTCAGAAAACATTTGGAGGGTAACCTTGTTTTTATTGTGTATAGTAGTTACCATGGTAAAGTCACTTTTTATTGTGAATAGTATTTACTGCAGTAAAGTCACTTTTTACTATGAATAGTATTTACTGCAGTAACTTCACTTTTTACTGTGAATAGTGTTTACCACAGTAAAGTCATTTTTTTTTATCAAGTAAGTCAAGTTTTACCATAGTTTACCATGGTCATTTCTATTTTCTATTATAGTGATTCCAATTATTTGTGCACATAAGTCTTGTTGATTGTACTTGTGGGTTGGTATTTCACTATGGTTACTTTTGAAAATGGGGAAGATTCCTATTTTTTCAACCCAATCTAATGAAGATGCTTCCTCTTTCATTCAAGAGTTTAAATGATCTTGTATTTGTAATGGCCTTATAAGAAGGGAACAATGGACTGAATTTTTTCCTACCTTTTTGGATGGTTCAGCCCTTAGGTGGTTTGAAACACTAGGTGATAATGTGAAAAACTCATGGGATTTATTAACTGAAAGTTTTCTTGAAGAATTTGGTGAACAACAGAAATATGCAGATCTCATGATCGATATCACAAAGCTATCCCAAGGAGAGAAGGAGAAGATAAGAGATTATCATGCTCGTGTTCTAGAGCTAAGGAGGAAGCTCGATGCCTAGATCTGGAAGGAAGGATTAGCGGATGGGTTGATGAATGGCATGGATAATATCCTCTGTAAGCACTTCATTCTTGGGATGAAGCCAGAGATCAGACAATGAGTGAAGTATGACCACCCAACTACCATTGAACAAGCAAAGGAGATTGCAAGAAGGCAAGAAGAAAGCATGGAAGAGGAGCCCAAAGAAATTGTTGCTAAAGTAGAGCCTACACCAACACCTTTGGTCAGAATCCACAACCACTCTCGGTGAGCACAAATATTTCTCCTAGTACATCTACTAAGTATGAAGATCTGCTCAGGAAGATGGGCCAGTTAACTATTAATCTTCTTCAAGGAAAATAATTTAGTTCTCAGGGAGGAGATAGAGGTCCAAAAAGAAATATTTATGAAGTTGTATGTTATGGTTGTCATAAAAATGGTCATTATAAGTATAATTGTCTAGATAGAGCTTCTACATCTAGTACAAGAGATAATGATAAAGGAAAAGCACATGTGAATTCTTTTGATGTAGTAGATAAGAGCATAAATAATGAAGTAGATGTGTTTGTAAAAAAAGAAAGAAAAAAAGATAACCAAGATGGAAATGATCCTAAGAAGATGAAAGGAGAAACTAGTAAGAAACATAGGAGAAGAAAGTTGGGTGTGCAAGATTTTCTGATTTCACAGGGACAAGGACCATACTCCATCTTAGAAGATCTGTCCAAAAGGCATGCAAATATTACATATGGTCAACTCTTGGCTATGTCTTCTGAGAAGAGGCGAGGACTCAAGTGGACTCTCGATGAAGGAAGGAGGTTGAGGTCCCTGTTTTGGAGGCAGAGGCAGATCCCTACGCTCCACAAGCTGAGGTATTATGTAATGGTATTTCAATTCATGATGTCTTAGTTGATGGAGGTGCTGCAGTTAATGTAATGACTGAGTCTGTAATGAATATGTTGGGTTTAAAAATTGATCACCCCTCAACACTTATGTTAAGGTCATTAAATAAGGGAAAAACTAAACCAGAAGGTGTTGTTTCAAATGTGGCAATATCTATTATGGGTGTTGTATGTGTGGTAGACTTTCAAGTGATGAAAAATGGTATTATTGCGTACCCAATGTTGTTGGGAAGACCATGGATAAGGAGAGTTCATGCAAGAAACTACTGGAATGAAGGCTTTATGACACTTGGATGTGGTAGAGAGAGGGTGAAGATAAATGTGATCCCTCGGCATCATAAGATAGAACCTGTGGATTCAAGTGATGAAACTGATGATTGGACATCCTTTGATTACTCTAGTACAGTGAAGTGGACACAAAAGATGAAGAAAGTGAGGTTGATGTTTCGGTCATGGATATCCTTCAGTCACACCGACTCATGAACCCATAAAATTATCTGAAGAAGAAATTGATGATCATCTCAACAAATAAAGATTGGTGATGTTGTGATGGAGAGTGAGAAGGAATCCTACCTCTAGCTCTTTCAAAGGTACATACACCTATTCACTTTTGATTACAAGGAACTCCGTCAAGTAAGTTGGGTAGAACATTCTATTGAGCTGGTAGATGGTGCTAAGCCCATAAAGCAAATGCCATATAGAATGAATCCTAATTTTTCCAAGACTATAAAAGAAGAAATAGATAAGTTACTTGATGCAGGATTCATATTTGTTATGGAGAATTCAGAATGGGTTTCTCCCATTGTGATCTCAATAAAAAAGAATGGGAAGCTATGCATTTGTGTTGATTATAGGAAGCTCAATAAGGCAACAAAGAAGGATCATTACCCTCTTCCATTCTCAGATCAGATCTTGGATGAAGTAGCTGGCCAAGAGTGCTATAGTTTTGCTGATGGATATAACGGATACAACCAAGTTTATATAGCAAAGAAAGATCAGCTGAAGACCATGTTCACCACTCCTTGGGGAACGTTTGCTTATAGAGTTATGCCTTTTGGGTTGTGTAATGCTCGGAAACGTTCCATGTTTGATGAATAGGGTGTTTGAACCCTACATTGGGAACTTCATCAGAGTATTTCTGGATGATTTTTGCATCTATGGGAGCAAGATGGACCACCTGCACTAGATGGAGACAACATTTCAAAGGTTAGATGAAGCACAAGCCTCACTAAACCCTACAAAGTGTGTCTTTGGATGTTCTAAAGGTATTTTGTTAGGGCATGTTGTATCCAGAGATGGTATTGGTATTGATCCTGATAAAGTTTCAAAAATCAAAGAGTTACCATTTCCTATGAATAGAAGTAAGTTGAGATCATTTTTAGGCCATGTGGGTTACTATAGAAGGTTCATCAAAAATTTCTCAAAGATTACACAGCCACTAACCTAGTTCTTGAAGAAGGATGTTACTTATGAACCAAGAAATAAGGCACATGAAGCTTTTGAACAACTGAAGGAAGCCCTGGTGTCTTCACCTATTTTAAAGAATCCAGATTGGAGCAAGCCATTCATTGTGTATATTGATGCCTCAGATGCAACACTAGGAAGTACTCTGAGCCAAAAGGATGAAAATGGGAATGATCATCTAGTTTACTTTGGGAGCAGACAAATGAGCAGTGTTGAGGTAAATTATATTGTAACTGAAAAAGAGGCTCTAGCTATCATTTTTGTTGTAAAGAAGTTTAGAAATTACTTGCTAGGGTAGAAATTTATAGTTGTAACAGATCATCAGGCTCTAAAATATATTGTAAATAAGCCTAACCCATCAGGGAGGATAGCAAGATGGATAATTTTTCTACAAGAATTTGAATTTGATATTATAGATAGGCCAGGAAAGAAGCATGTCAATGTAGATGCACTCTCTCGAGCCTATGATGGTTTAGGTTCATCTTGTGATGATGATGATTTCCCAGATGCAACATTGTTATCCCTTGACACAATCCCTAGTGAATACATAGATATTTGGAATTATCTGAATGAATTCAAGTTTCCTGATGGTGCCAATGTAAAGACTAAGAGGAAGATTACTCAAGCCAGTCGTCCATATTCTATTCTACATGGAGTATTATTTTGAATAGGACCTGATGGACAGTACAAGAGGGTAGTTGGACGTGATCAAGGGAAGGAGATGATAGAATAATTCCATAATGGTACATGTGGAGGACACTTCTCTGGACAACTTATAGCAAGAAGGATCTTGGATGTAGGTTATCACTAGCCCACTCTTTTTAGAGATTGTTATAATTATTGTAAGACATGTGATATTTTTCAAACACATGGTAACCGTAAGACTTCATCAGCTCCATTATGCCCTATTCTTCCACTTGGTCCCTTTGAAAAGTGGGGAATAGACATTGTAGGTCCACTTCAACTACCCCATGCCAAAATAAGTATATTGTAGTTGCCACAGATTATTTAACCAAGTGGGTTGAAGCTAGGCCATTGAAAACAACTTCCATGGATGAAGTGGCAAGGTTCATATATGAACGCATTGTCACCAAATTTGGTTGTCCATTAGAAATTGTAATAGATCAAGGAAGCCACTTCATTAATGAGGTGGTAGAATCCCTAGTCAATAAGTTTTCTATTAAGCACAAGAAGGCAACAACATACAAGCCAAACACAAATGGACAAGTGGAATGAACAAATTTTGTGTTGTGTCAAATTCTAGCAAAAGATGCAACCTTGCAGGTACATAAGTGGGATAAAAGGATTCATGTAGCATTGTGGGCATATAGGGCAACATCAAAGTCAGCAACATGATACTCCCCATTTCAGTTGGCTTATGGCATTGATCCAGTTCTTCCTATTGAGTTTGATATTCCCACTATGAGAGTTATGAAAAATGAAAGGATGGATGAAAGTGATTCAGTAAAAGAAAGGTTGGTACATCTTCATTTGCTAGAGGAAATGAGGGAAATAGCAAAGGATACAAGCTATAAGAAGAAAATGAAGTAGAAGGAATACTTTGATCAAAAGATCCATTGGTCTCCATTTCATGTGAATGACTTGGTTTTAGTATATGATTCAGATAAAAAAAGAAAGACAGAAAATTTCTTCCAAAATGGATGGGGCCCTACAAAATAGTAGTTGTGCATGAAAATGGTACATACTCGACTGGAGGAATTGGATGGCACTCCCATTATGAAATGGGTCAACCACGACAAGTTAAAGATTTTCCAAGCACCGGAATAGTCTACTCCGAGGACGGAGTAGAAGCTAGGAAGGGGGAAGATGTCGACACTAAAATTTTCCTCCGTAATTTCTATTTCATTAATGTATGTATTAGGAATAGGATGTTGTTAAGTATAATTAGTAGTAGCGTCGATAGAATATAATGGCGCTGATTGCGACCGCCCAATAATGTATAGTACGGTAATAGTCAAAAGTACAATAGGAATGTTGTGGTAAAAAGTAAATATTTTTGTAAGTGGTCGGTAATGTTAAAATGTCAAAGTTAGGGTAAGTAGAGAAGTAGGGTCTACATGATTAGGAATTAGAAATATTATATTGGTAATAAGGACAAGGAGTGAGGTCATAAATATTTTTTGTATTTTATTTGTAAAAATTCTAAAAATGTGGAACCCATGTGAAATGATAAGGTTTATCTTATCTTAAAAGATAAGCTTACATGTACAGATAAGAGTTAAGGTATGGAATATGATTCGTCAGAGTAGATTTCTTATCCTATCTTAGAGATAAGATGGATAAGCCTGGAAGTTCTATAAATAGAGAGGCCACCCCCCTCATTTAGCATAGAAGGAAGTAGTGAGAAATATTGTATGAGTAAGTGTGTAAAGGAAGCCATCATTTTGAAGGTGTGTTAAAGAAGCCATTAAGAGGTGTAATTGTGAAGTTTCTCCCATAGTTATGGTTGGAAGGCAAGTGAAGTCAGTAACACTTGAAGTACCTCATGGGTGAGATTGTAACAATTTCATGTTGATATTATAATTTACACTTATATTTCAAGATTTATCATCATTCCTTCTTATCATAGTCTATGGTATTCTTGTGTTATGTTTGTTGTTGTGTTTCAGATTACATCCACCAAAATAAAAGTTGTGCATTAGTAAATAATCATAGCACGAGGAGTTCCTGATGAAGAATTATCATAGTGTCGGATTGGTGATGATAGTCCAACAAATTTTCTTCAGCAAGTAATCCCGGTGAAAATGACCCAATAGTTCATTCATCTCTAGGCCATCTAAAATAGTAGTTAGGTCGACCTCTAGTTTTGGTGACAAAGACAAAGTTGGAAACTAAAATATCTTGTTGTGAATTGTATTCTCCATAACCATACTCTAAGACTTTCATTTCCATGGAATCAAAAGGAGAAGTATACGTAAAGGCTTCACGGGCATAGGAACCGAGGGATTATAAGTCTACCCATGATTCTATAGCTTCTAATTGAAGGGGAACTACTATATCGGTAGATGGAAAAATATATAGGTACCTTTGTGAGAAAAGCTATTGAGGAAATGGTTCTAGATCCCCCATAATGTAACAATGTGTTCCTCATGCTGATACTTGATACATTGATGGAAATTTGATGGTATGGATTGCATGGAATGAATCCATGGGTGTCCAAGAAGTATATTATATGGAAGCTCCAAGTCTAAGACATGGAACTTTGTATTATGACAAGTAGGTACAACTTCATGTTGACAATTTTTTTGCACTTGTGTAAATATGAGAAACTCAAACTTCATTACGATGGATGGAATTAAAGAAGTGAACCTAAGCCAGGGGAGATTCTTTCAGTTCAATATTGTTTCTAATAGATTAATTAATGATTACATGAAATCTACAACTATGTGTGTTGTTACAAAATATAACATATCACATAGTCTATAATTTCATGATTATCTTTAAGAAAAGAACACAAATCCCTGAAGGACAGGATGTGTAAAATTTATGAGGATTAAAAAACAAAATAGATGAAGTGTTAAGTTTTGGAACAACAATCATAGTTGTAGATTACAGTAGTCAAGGTTCATTGCTAAAGTTACAAGTATTTTAAAGTTCTTTCCTTCATGATTAAATACATTCAATTATGTTATTGAGTTGTTTAATTCATTATACAATCCATATACAAAGCTGAAATGCAGAAATAAATATACAACTCAGTTTCAGAATTTAATGTTTTATTCAAAAGGAATTTCAAATGTTCCCACACAAGCCATGGGATGTAACTCAAAAGTAAATTACAACTACTGAAGTAAGAGGTACATATGCATGAAAAATAAAGTAAAGGAGTATGAAAGAACCCACCATTGCCTTGGGTTTATTTCATTTTGGTTGATGCATTTCTAGCTCCATCTTGCTCCATCTTCATCCTCGCTTCTTAGTAAATGACACTATACCTAAAAATAAGAAAATGAAGAATTGTCAATTTTGAGCTCAGGGTTGATCCATATTCCTATACTATCATTTGTGCAAGTGGATCTCCTAACATCGGAGGTATAAATTACATAAGGATCAAAGGAACAATTGATAAAAGCATTATTGTGTAGCAACATACATGACTTATTCACTCAGAAAGAAGGAGAGAGAAGAAAGAGAAAAACTATGGAATAAAAGAGAGGCCAAAAATCATAATGTTTTCTAACCAGTTTATCTAAATGTTCAGATACATGTAAGAAGAAAGAAGTGACACATTCTATAACTTGAATCAGAAAAGTACATTTGTTTTAATCCAAACTAAAGGATTAAGTTAACTGAAATGAGATAAGATTACAGCTGAAATAGAATGGAAAAGGAAATATGAGAAATTTTGAAAGGGCTTCACCATGTAAAATGAGACATTTTACATCTTTCCATCATGTTATTTCAAAATAATACATGCTTAAAAGCTATAGATAAATCAAATAGTAATGCAGAAAGTAGATAATGCATGGTATGGTCAAAGATAATAGTTACAAAATTCAACTTCCAACAACAAGCCATAATTCAATAGATGAAGGATATAATTACCAACTCAAAGAAAAGAAGTGTTATAGCTTAATCGAATACAACTGAGAAAGAAAGGACCAAATTCACATTTCAGGTAGTATTTTCCAAATTTCATCAAGAAAGATTTAGAAATGCTTAAGTAATGCTCAAACATCAACTCAAAAATGGATTATAAACAAACAAGTTGTATGAACATGGAAAAGATCTCTCAGAAAGGAGCAGATTGATGTTAGCTATAGAAAACACAAGGTACATGAATGAGCATCTCATAGTACAGTTGAATCAAGATCAAGTATAATAAGAATTGCAGCAGATAAACACGAATACGAAACATCAATGACTTACACAGTCATGAAAAGGTTAAGAAAGTGAAGAAATAAAGATAGAGCTTATACAAAATCAGAGTTGTAGATCAAGATGACCACTTCCAGTAACTACTACAGTGTGTATGACAAGAACAAAAATAAATCAAGATGATACATCACTTCTATAGAGTACAAGTGTAACTACAAGTTCGTAAAGGAGATATACCATAAAAAAATACACCAACATCCAATTCTTGTACAGCATCAGAATGATCATGTAATCAAGGTGGATCAACATAAAGTATTTACAACTCATAAAGACAAAGTCATACTTATGCTCGGTCAATAACAACAAAAGAAAAGGATGATGATATGGATTATAGACAATGCAATTAAATAGAAAAGGCACAAATATGAGCTCAAGATGGAAAGCATTTGAATATCAGAATGAAGATAAGATTGCAATAAAAGGCACATTATTTCTCAAATTCCAATTTCAGAAAGTAGTGGGTTTCATTCACAAAAAGAAGAGTATATCATTAATTATTTCAGTAAGTACAACTCTTCATCAAGTTACAAACTGACGATAACTATCAAAATTTAAAAAGAAAAGTGGAACTATTTACAAGTACATTATTTCAAGGAATGGGAGTTGTATTTAGCATTTAGAAGATACAAGTATCAAAGATTAGGTATACATTACAAGCATGCTATAACTATGAGCTTAAAAATGAAAGAATGCAATAAAATGTTCAAATATCATGGTTTCAGAAAAAGTAATAATGATTTTGATTATATTTTAGTCAGAATAAGTTTTAGAAAGATAACGATAATAAAATATTTCCATCAAACCATGACAATGACAAAGCCATTTGCAGATCTTGAAACAAAAGGAAACACACAAATGACAAAAAATCTCTATAAGCTAGAAATAGACTACATATTAAATGGAGTTTTCATTAAATAAAGCAAGAAATCATAGAATGTGAAGTCATAAAGAAAAAAAGAGGCATCATAGTATAGCTTCATGGCATCGAAATATCAAACTAGGTTACAGAATGAAATTTGAAGGAACCCTAGAAAAGGAGAAGCATATACCTAGAAATATTCAGAAGGATAAGGAGAAGGATCTTCAAATCTTACTAGGAGAGTTCACAGAAGATGAAATAAAAATATGACAATCCCACTACTAAAATGGAAAAATACACTAGATACAGATCAAGAAATGGCTTATTTTTCATGACCGTATAAGATTCTTCAAGTTTTACAAAGAACTAAGAGAGATAAAACATGAACTCACTAGTTTCGGGGTGTAACTTTTGAAACCCTCAAAACATCTTCAGAAGAATCAAAAGAGAAATGAATACCCAATTACATTTCAAGCTCGAGAACATTTTCCTATTTAAAAACTAAGCTCGATGATACTTGAAATTGATGACCATAGAATCTCATAAGTTTACACGGTATTTAGGAACTGAGCTTGAAGTATACAACAATAGTAGTGAACATCCATAACCAACTCATTCAAAAGATCTAACAGAGTAAAAGACAAAGAAGAGAAAAATGCCCATAACGAATTTTAAACTCACAATTTCCAGAAACAACGAAGAAACGAAAGAAAGATCGAGATACAATACTCAAGAAATTCACCCCATCTTTCCCATAAAAGTGACAAAGAGATCAAAACATCTAAGTTCGAGAGCACTCATAATCATAAAATAACCAAGAAGAGCCAGAAATTTCATCATAGAAGCACATTCAAAGATGAGGTAGAGTAGATATACATTCCCACAGCAAGCTCAAAGCTTGAATAAGTCAACAATAGGAAGCCGACACCTTAGAAAATATGTTGCGAGAGAAGAAAATGGCATAGCGTCTTCACTTAATTTCATGCCAAAGATATATAAGGTCTCTACTGGGATCATAACCAATCTCAAAAAATAAAATAATGGTGAAAATTTAGTAAAATGTAGAGTTGTAGGAAGCTCAGAAGACTCAAAAATGGTGGCACAAATTTTTTTCCAGGGCTTTTTCCAGAGAGAAAGAACAAAAATGAAATGATCATTAGGGTTCGAGTAACTTTTACCACATGAGCTCAAGAAGTGAGTTAATGAAACTTAACCACGATCAAAGAACCAACCCAAGCCAACCAACAAGCTATAGATCAACGGTTCAAGATCCAAGTACGCGAGATCATTAGCCAAGGATCAAATACAAAGTCACGCAAATCCATAATCAATACAAATTCGGATGCTCAAAATATTAATGGTGATAGATGAGCAAGTACAGAATCAATGGTACTCGGTAACTCTAAGATCAATCAGATTAATCAAATTACACACATGTCGAACTCCAAAAAAATCCTAATTCATCTAGAGTTAGGTTAAGTTGGAACACCTAACACAAAATCCCTCCACAAATAACTCTTATGCCTCCCCAAAACTCTTATGCCTCCCCATAAAGATCCCCATAGTATTCTCCTACACCACACCTAGGCATGATACCCAACCAACCAACAAACATACCAAACACTCAACAACATTCACATATGCATAAAATAAAGAACACAGTTTAAAAGAGTCAAGCTCTACCTCTCCATGATAGAGCACGATCAAAAAGGTCAACAATAAGTTTCTTCAAATTCAAATAGTCCCAAAGCACCAATAAATCTACAAGCATCCAAAATCCTCTAACTCTCTCTAATTGCAAGAGCACCAATCCAACATGAAGTAACCCCCAAAACAACAAAATAATTCAAATAAATAGAAAAGGGAGAGAGGAGGATGAGGTGGCTCCATATAGAATGCCATATCACTCATTATTAACTCCACCTCACAAGTCAACTTCAAACTCCAAAGAACAATTAGTAAGTGGGTGAATAAATGACATTTTACTTACACACACAATCCAAGCCCACAACCCTTAAGGACAAAAATTGATTTCATGTAAGAAGGCGCAGTAAAAACTTACAACTTGTCTTCCCAAAATATATCATAAGGCCTAATTTTGACTCCCCAACCCATAGGTAGGGTTGGTGTAACAATTTAAGAGGTGTGGGAAAATTTTAACTTGTCCCACAAGCCTCCAAAATCAGCCCCTAAGGACAAATCCGAATTTCAAAAGGAAGGTGGAGTGTTTCACACTCAAAGCTACTTACACATAACTTACAACACATAATCCAAGAGCCATTAGCTCTAATAAATGCATTCTTTTGACCCATTTTAATTTATTTAACAACATGATTACTCACTAATCTAGAGGCAAATAAAATAAATAATAAAGGGAAAATACATCACTAAAATCCACATACTAAAATTTAAACAAAAGAAACTAAATAAAAGAACACACATAAGCCCTTGGTCACAATTAAAGGTGATCCCCCATGGAACCCCTAACAACAAACCAAACAAACACAAAAAAATTAACGTTGTCATGGTGACCCTTGTTTAATTCATCTAGGATTCCAATGTGGTTGGTCTCCAATCCCCCGATGTTTGTTGTGACATGTTCACCTGCAAAACAAAAATACCTCCTTTGGCCTTGTGGCTGCATCAAATCATCCAAAATAAATATACAATAAAACTCCAAAGTCATCTATATATAAATCGAAACATCATGAAGAAAGTAACGACATCATTTACAATTTCATCAATAACCATATGATCATAAAATTAGTTCAATTATCTAGGTCTACTCAATATGATGAAATAACACATGTCCAAAACACACACACACACACACACACACACACACACACACACACACACACACACACACACATATAACCATTTCAATCAACATATCAACATCAATATAAAATATCTACAATAATCCACATCCATCATATATGAATCAAAATCAATAATATTCCAAGATCTCTAACGTCTAACATCATACCATATAAAAATCTAAAATAACATCAATAAGTATAGTCGACAGTATCATAATCAATAAAAAAAAGGTGTTGGAGGGAAGTAGGAACTACATCCCCCTCCCCTTAGAACAACTTCCTCCTAGAAGTCATTGGAATAGGTGTGGAAACTGAACTCGTAGCAAAGTAGCATCCTCCCATATAGCCGCAGTCTCATCATATATGTCCCATTGCACTCGAACCTGGTCAATCTTTCTACCTTGAAGGCCCAGGGTCTTGTGCTCTATAATGCGGATAGGCTCCACCATCACCTTCGCTTGATCCTGCACCTGTAATGAGGTCCAATCTAGCACATGAGAAGGGTATGCAATATATCTCCTAAGTACTAAAACATGAAACACATCATGGATGCGAGACAAGCTAGGTGGCAATGCTAGATGTTAGGTCAAAGGACCAATACGAATCCAAGATCTTAAAGGCCCCATGAATCTAGGAGATAACTTAGAACCTTTTTTGTAATGGATAGAGATATTATGTGGCTTGACACGAAGGAAAACCTTCATGCTCACATCAAAACTATGGTCGATCCTATGTTGATCTGCATACTTCTTCTATATGTCTTGTGCCTCCTATAGTCTCTGTCTAATCATAACCACATGCTGCTCCATGTCCTGCAATAAAGTTGGCCCAAGAGAAACCATTTCCTCTAACCTGTCTTAACTAAGAGGTGTCTTGCACTCTCTACCATATAGTTCCTAGAAAGGGGCCATGCCTATCGAACTCTGAAAACTATTATTGTAGGAAAACTCCACCAAGTACATATACTCCTCCCATCTCGACTGGTCATCCATAACATACATCCTAAGAATGTCCTCTAAGATCCAATTTGCCTAGTCAGTCTATCCATCTATCTCGGGGTGATTCACCATGCTGAAATTGATCTTCGTCCCGAGGGCATCTTTGCGTGGTAGTCCAAAAGTGAGAATTATATAGAGGATAGTGGTCACGAGATGATCTTCCACAGAATCCGTGCAATCTAAAAATATCATATGGATATACCAATGCCACTTTAGTAGCTATATAGGTGTTCTTTATTGGAGAAAAATGAGCCACTTTCATAAATTTATCCACCATGACCATGATAGCGTTGTGGTGGATTCTCGACATCGGTAGCCCAATAATGAAGTCCATGGAAATGGTGTCCCATTTCCATTCAGAATAGCATGAGGAAAGAGAAGGCTAGCTGGATGATGATGCTTAGTTTGTCACTTTATGAAACTCTAAACATCGTTACACAAATTGAGCCACATCTCTACGAAGTCCCCTCAGTGATACAACCTGTCTCAAATTAGCGTGCATCTTCTTCACCCCGAGATGGGGTGAATAGGGTGCACAATTTTCCTTTGTCACAATGTCTTGCCTTAATCCTCCATCTTTGGGAACATAAATCTAGCCTTTGTTCCTAAGGAGGCCATCTACCTCTAAATAAAAACCATTGAACTTCCCTCAAGGGTCTCGAGACTCAATCTCTTCTCTATTTTGTAATGTAGAAGTGGTTGTGAGAAAGCTGCTATAGAATCTTGCTCCACAAATATGTGTACACTACAATGGCCATAACCACATGTCTTTGTCTACTAAGAGCATCTACAACCACATTCTCCTTCCCTTTCACATGCTCTATCTCCATTTCATACTCACAAAGAAACTCCATCCAACGCGCGTTGATGAGCGTTGAGATTTGTCTGCAGTGAAGAGGTGGAAAAGACTCAAGTGATCAGTCTGAGTGTGAATCTCCACCGAGAAGGAAGTGTCTCCATAGAACCAGGGCGTGCACAACTACCACAAGCTAAAGATCATGAGTTGGATAATTGATCTCATAATCTTTGAGTTTGTGAGACTCAAAAGAAACTACTTTACCCTCCCGCATCAAAACACCTCCAACTCTGCCGCCAAAGAAGCATCCGTGCATATGAAAAACTCACCTGTGGGTCCAGCACTACAAGAATAGAGTCTGCTATCATGAGGCATTCCTTCAATGTCCTAAAGGCCTCGCTCACATTTTTTAACAAAAAAACTTCTTCCTTTTCCACTAAAGGGAAGTGATGTGGTGCGCAACCCGAGAGAAGTTTTAAAAAAATCTCTGTAATATCTGCCAAGCCCATGAAGCTGCACACCTCTATCACACTAGTGGGTGCGGGCAGATCCATAATAGCTCGAATAATGGAAGGATTGACTATGATACCTTCCCAAAAATGATGTTTCCCAAATATTACACCTCTTTTCTGAAAGAACGCACACTTCTCTAGGTTCGTAAAGCACTGTTGCTCACGATGACATTGAAGAACCTAATGAAGGTGATGTTGGCATCCAAATTGATTCTCCTTGGAAATTGAGTAGCATCAAAGATTTAACAAGACACTGAGAGATAGAAAAATCATATTATGAGTCATTTTGTAGCTAGGGAGGGGATTTTTCTGACTCTTTGTCACTCGGGCATCAGAGAAATGGATAGCACCTTCATTAAGGATTTGATCTATCCTCACTACTTTAGGTCATGCCTTTTGACCAGGGTGAGAGGACCCGTTTTGTAACCTTTTTGGTGAAGGAGAATGAAGATATCATTCTTTGCACAAATTTGAAAGGACACGCGGTGAAAATATGATCAATGCACCACAATTTAACTCTCACGAGTTGTCACTTCTAAAGAATGGTGATATTTTCTAAATAGGGTTAAAATTACTAGAGACATTATGGAATCTTGATTGCTTCTACATATTTTGGTAAGTATAATTTATACGTTTGTGGACATACAGGGAAAATAGGGGTAGTTCAGGTGGGATTCATTATTTTTGAATAATTTTGGTGGGACATTAAGAATGATAAAATTGATTATGCGGATCTTTGAGAACCTTCACAACAATTGGAATACTAAATGTCAAAAAGTTCATAATAGCTAAAATATTCCTTCAACGAGAAGGTGTGCATAAATGGAGGCCCAAATTTGCATGCTATCACACAATCTCCAAGAATTTAACATGAAGGCTCAAGCTAAAGACTTAATTAAACATTAAGACCCCTAGTTCCTCATGCCTAAGATACACTAAAAGGCTTATAGAAAATCTTTATGAACAAAATGACAATAAAGTGATTATAAATTATCTATCTCATTACAGGATGAAGGATCTTCTCGTAATGAAATTGAAAATGCCACAAAACTATCATAGGGATGAGATCTTGTGTGATTTGGAGGGATTTTAACACAAGATTGCAATAGGAACAAGAAAAACTACTTGCAGACATTTTGAAATAAAGTAGACACAAATTTTCCCAAGATTAACATAGATTAATTTGAAGTTGATAAGATTCATCAGTAGGGAAATTTATTTGAACAATCTCAGAGCTTGTCAATGGTTGTACACTCACAACAAACTTGACGTGATTAAAATCTAAAACATAGGAAATTAACAGGTTTCTCATATTGGTCTCTCAAGAAGATGGGATTTCTCAAATTTTCTCATAAGATTCAACCCCGACCCTCTGTAAGATTATTCTCATTGCATTTATACATTTCACTCACTCACTCATCCCAAATTTTCCCCCAAAAATAAGAATATTCGAGGAACATTTTCTTGTTACCAATTTGTCTCAGAAAGTGACGTTTAACAAATTTACACCCGAACTTACCGGTGGACAAATCATGAACTGATCACATTTCTCAGACCCTTGACTAATGACTAGGATGCCATGCCACAACTTTTTGACAGTCCTTATAATCATTTTTTTATTCTGTCATGTGAGAAATTCCCGTTTTAATAATTTTCGGTGGCTCTGTATAGCTAGATTTGATAAGAAATCCTTTTCACCCTCGAGGCAACACCTTTTTCATCCCTTTACGCCTGCAACCTCCATCATTTCACCCTTTTCCCATTCTTTCCTCTGCAACTCTGCTCTACATCCAACTTCTCTAGTAATTCACATTTTACAAGTGCTCGAGCAATTCTAACTTCAAAATATCAACCTTAACAATCCTTGGACTCACAAATTTAAGTTTTAAATCCATTCAATTGCACTTTGCAGACAAAAATGACAAGGGATTTCACAAAATATGATGGAAAATAATGCGTATTGGCATCTCCAGGAGTCTTGGAGCAAAAATGGCAGTAAAATTGGATGTAATGCACAATAACCATTGATTCTTCCTCTTCTGAGCATTAGATTAGATCCATCCACGTGTTTCTTTGGGGAAACTACAAAGGAGAAGTACAGAGGCAAGTTTCCAAACAAACGTGGACCTTCCATGTGCCTTGGGCCTAAGAAAATCACCTTTGGCCTTTGAAAAGTCTCAGTATAAAAAGGAGCCAGCGGAAGCCTCCACATGTCTCAATGGTGCACTTTTGATATGGTGCCCAAAAGCGGAGACCCCAAACAAGCGTGGGCTCACCATGTGTCTCAGTCAGTAGTGTTGTTGAAAAATTTTAAGGACCAAGTGGAAGGCGCCATGTGTCTAGGGTCCGAAAAATTTTCCTTGGCCGTTGAAAATTCCAAGCAAGGGTAGAGTGAGGAAACTTCCATGTGTCCCCATGGTGCTCTTTCAATAATAAAACTTAGGGATGGATCCCCAAATAGGCACGGGCCCTCCACGTGTCCCAGGCCTTAGAAAGTTTCTTGAAAAGTTTAAGTATAAAGAGGAGCCAATGGAAGCCTCCACATGTCTCCTAGCGTAACTTTGAGATGGTGCCCAAAAGTGGAGACCCTAAACAAGCGCGGGTTTAACATGTGTCTCCTTAGCACAACTACTAAGGTAGGACCCAGAATCAAATCCTCAAATTATCACTTTCCCTCCATGTTTCCATGGTTTGATGAAGCTACACCAACCACATGAAAAAAAATTTAAGTCAGTGGAGGGCTAGTGGAAACCTCCATGTGTCTCCCTAGCACAACTCCAAAGGTGAAACCAAGAGGTGAATTTTTAGATGAGCACATAGCCCTCCATGTGGACAAGACTTGAGTTGAAGTGGGCATTAGAGTTTCAAAGTGCCCTGTCGAGACACATCTAATCAGAAAGGACCATGTTTCCAAAGATGTTGAGATATAAATTGTTTGGGAAAACTCAACCGTCAAACCGTAAAATGCAGGGAAATCAACATTTGTGCCTGGAAATGAATCTTTCTGTAAGGACAAAGAATTTTGAAATGATATAAGGCCCAAATGTTATCCACAAAGCCGCATCCAATTAGAAAAGACCACGTTTCTACATATATTGGGACAAAAATTGACAAGGAAAACAAAATGTGACTGTGGAAAAAATAGAAGGAAGGGGAAAAACCTGAGTTTACGCCCAAGTTACAAATTATTTCACATGGACAGAGGAACGGAAAAAAAAAATTCTGGACTTAAAGTGATCCTCGACCAAAGGAAGGGACTGATCATGGCAACCAAATGAAGGACAGAGCTTTCACGCATCAATATGGGGAGATAGAAAATACGACAAAGCCCACAAACTGAATAATTTCAAGGAAAATGAGGTTGAGATCAAATTGAGCACCAATGTTAGCTCGACTTGGGGATGGGCACTCCTGTGAGTGCTACGATAACAAATAAAAGACCAAGTGCCAAAAATAAACAATTGGGCAATGAAGTCAAAGAACAAGCTTGTAGAGAAGAACAATAACAACCAACTCCTCTAAGGAAAACCGATAACTAACAAAATGGTCACCAAGGACCAGGATGAAACAAAACAAAAAAACATGAAAGCAAAAAGAAACCAAAATACTATACACTATCTGATGGTGTATACCTTGATTATGAAAAATCAATCAAGGAAATGTTTCAAATTCTGTCATTAATAGGTAACTCAAGTAATTCCCCATGTAAGTCTTTTAAGAAGAAGGTATGTTCACCAATTTGAATGTCAATTGAATAAGGAACCATGCACAATGCATCAAAATTTCCATGTTTGCCCTTATCCTCGTGCCTACTATCCCACAATAGCACAATATATTCCACCTTTGAAAGATCTTGGAGTCACCTTCTTATTGAACAACTTCTTCAATTTCTCTCTGAATTTTACATGCCTCTGATGGGATGCCCTTATTTCTTCATCTAACTCAACAATCAGATTGATGCAATCATCATAGGGACTTACCTCTTGATCTTCTAGTTGTTGAAGAAATTGAAATGAAGACAATTGCATATGCAGGGGCAGTAAATATTGAGTTCCATACACCAACTCAAATGGGATTTTTCCAGTAGCTCATTTAATAGTGATTTGATTATCCCAAACAACAAACTTCAACTACTCACCCGACTTCCTTTTCTTCAAATCCAAAGTTCTTCTAATTATCTTCAACAATTTTTATTGTTGGACTCTGCTTGTCCATTTCCTTAGGGATTATAATTGGAAGCATATGTCAAATCGATCCCATATTCATGGCACATGGCCACCAAAACTTTATCTCAAAAGATCATGGCATTATCAACAACTATTTTTGCATGCACTCCAAACTTGTAAATGATATGATTTAGAATGAAATCCATGAAAATTTGGTGAGTTGCTTTCTTGGTGGGGATTGCCTCCACCCACTTGGTGAAGTAATTAGTGGCTACTAAAATCCACTTATGACCAAGCACTTGAAGGATCTAAAATCTCACAAATGAATTCCATTCCCCATTCCTAAATGGGGCTTCAATTGATACAGGATGCAAAGGAAGGGATCTGAAGCTTTCAGTCTTCCAGAAAAGCGTTGGCAACTTTCACATTTTCTTACCAAAAGAGTTGTATCCTTGAAAAGAGTTGGCCACCAATAACCATCCTTAAGATTTTATGAGTTGTGACTCTTCTAGCAAAATTCCCCCCCCCAAAAAATCCTCCATGGAGATCAAAAATTATTTTAGGGGCTTCATATTCAGTAATGCATATTAAGAGAACTCCCTCAGGGTTCTTCCAAGCTAACCCAAAATCAGCAATGACATATTTTTGGGAAGCTAACTTAAGTGCTATCTTTTCGATTCTTGCTCAAATAATCGGGGCCCGTAGATGTTTGGGATAAAAAAGATGTCCTTGTACCATTAAAAGTTTATCATTTTTAAGGACATTCAACCTTTCTTCTTCAACTTCATTTACCTCAATTGTTTGTAGATTGCTCTCTGCCATAAGTTTTTCTAGGCCCAAACCTCTGACTAATTTTGTTGTTTGGATATCCATATCATACTCTTGCAATTTGTTTACCCATCGGCATCTTTTGCTTGAAACCTCCATTTCTGATAGGATATCTTTTACCATGGTATGGGGAACATAAGAAATGAATTTGGAACTCAGAATATATGGCCTGAAGACCTTTATTTCTTTTACCAAAGAAAATTCCTTCTTCTCCATGATAGTATACTTTAGCTCAACTCCTTGTAATGCCTTACTGAAAAAGGCAATTGGTCTTTTAGCTCCCTCATCAACCTTCTGTAACAACACAGATGCAATAGTACTTTCTGAAGAAAAAGAAAACATTTGGAAAGCCTTATTTAAACTGGAGCTTCTAAAATAGGGGCATTATTTAATGCTTCTTTGATCCCAACAAAAGCTTGAATAGTTGCTTCTTCCCATTTGATAATTTGATCTTTCATTAGCATGCTAGTTATTGGGATAGTTATTTCAACAAAGTTGGAGATAAATCTCCTAATAAAATTAATCTTCCCAAAAAATATTGAATTCCCTTCTTGGTTCTTGGAATAGGGACTTTACTGATGGCTTCTACCCTTTCAGGATCAATCATGACCCCTTCCTTTGACACAATGTTCCCAAGAAGCTTTACTTTCTGAAATCCAAAATGGCTCTTCTTGGGATTTAGTGAAATACCATACTCCCCTGCATCTTAACAACATTTTTATAAGTGTTGTAGGTGGTCACTCCTTCCGGAGAAAATAGTCACATCATCTCAATATACAACAATGAAATCATTAATATAGCCAGAGAAACCTTCATCCATTGCTCTTTGGAAAGTGGCTCCAACATTCATTTGACAAAAAGGCATTCTGACATATACATATGTTCCCCACGGAGTGGTAAAGGTAGTCTTGATTCACTCTGATTCCTTCACAACTACCTGGTTATATCAAGAAAACCATCCAAGGTGGATAAAAATTCGAACCAGTAACCAATTGTAACATATTTTCCATATTTTGCAGAGGGTAGTTATCCTTCATTGATGCTCTATTCAAGTTTCTAAATTCCACACACAACCTTATATCTCTATTCTTCTTTCTGACAAGTACCAAGTTTGCAACCCATGATGAGTACCTTGTGGGCTATATGATTCCTCCATCCCTCAATTTTTTCAATTCTTCTTGCATCTTTAGGGAAAGGAGTGGATTGATTGGCCTTTGTTTCTACCTAAATGGCTTGGCAGAAGCTTCCAAGGGAATTTTGTGCTAGAAAATATCCTCTTTGTATGCTTTTAGTTAAGAATAAGACCATGCTAAGTAGTCCTGGTATTTCTTAAACAATTGGACATATGACTACTTTTCTTCCTTGCTCAGATTGCTACCTAGCCAAATCTTATGTGGTTTATCCTTTTTCCTAGGTCGTTCTCTTCAACATCCCTCAAGGATGACATGTGTCTATTGACAATGCAATCAACATTATCAAAGTTTGATTCAAGTGCTACCAAACCTATGGGAATAGTAGTAGTCTTCAACTGAATGATGTATTTTCCAAATAAAGTCTCCTTTCCATCATCCACACAAACCATTGGATCCCAATCTATACGTTGATCAAGAAATTCTCCTTGGTTATAAAAACCTTAGACATGGCCATCATCTTAGAACACTTGCTAGTGTTTAACATTGTCAGGAACATATTACCTAGTCAATATCTCAATGTTATACTCACAATAGGGGGATACAGTACAATTTTCAAATTTGGACCCCAATACCGCCAATTTTTCTGGTAGAGTATTGTACTTCCTATCGTGATGTATTATGTTGAAGGATTCAAACATTTCAATCAAATCCTAGACTACACGCTTATCTTTGCTTCATTCTCGATTTTTGTTGCATATGTTTTCTAACCTTCTTGACAATTAGTTATGAGTCTCCTTTAACAATGATGTCTTTAATACCATATTTCCAAGAAATTCTTAAACCCAACAACAATGCTTCACATTCATAAATATTGTTAGTGGACTCAAAGTTGAGTTTAAAAGAGAAAAAAACTCTTCCGGCACGGATATATCAAAACAATACCAACATGATTTCCAAATTTAGAGCAAGCCCCATCAAACAACAAATTACAAGGAGAACCTACTTAATTAAGAGACTTGCATTGATCAATTTTATGCTCTTTACCATCAACAAATCCAAAAAGTTATCTACATCATTGTCGAGTGTATAACACTTCATAGGAAGCATTATTTGGATCCTCAATGAGATGTAGCATCTTATTTTCACCATACAAATTTACAAGGCTGACCTCATTAGGTATAGTGTAAAAATACATATCCATTTTCACACTACCAACCACACTAGAAGCTCATTTTCTTGATAACAAAATTCTTCATTTGGTAGTGCAATCAACAATAACAACATCTATTTTTAGTTCTTGCTCGGGTAGGTTGCGGATTGCACTATCAAACCCTTGACACATCCAACCACTTTGGAACCTCTTTAAAATCCATGGTAGTGCACTTCCCATAATCTATTGTCACTTTGATATCTAATTCATTCATGACCTTAAGAGGCATACCATTGCAAGATGGTCTAGAATCAAACATACGGTTGTGTAATAACCTGTCCCTAATAATCGAGTAGTGAAAAATGGATCTACATTGGTTGGGACTCAACCAGGATGTTACCAAATATAATTCAGGTGGCTCACCTAGTTCTTCCAGCACTTGGGGTTTTTCCAACTCTGTAATGGTAGGAGGAGTCTCAACATTGTTTACATTTTTGCCTTGGGTAATATTTTCTTCTTTCAATCCCAAATACTCAAAGACCCTTTTCTTGTGCTCAGGTATCCTAAGCAGCTCAAAATTGGAATAGAAATATTGATCTGACTCAAGACTTGGGAAATGTCATAAGGAACGTATTTGGGCAAGGAAGCATTTGGAGGAAGACTAAGAAACTCATCGATGGGGAAAGGATTTTCATGGTCCGAGTATGGGTAGGGATACAGTTCTGCTTGGGGACACAAGGATTTTTCCAAATGTATATTTCTTAGGAGTTTTTTTTGAGATATTGGTGAGAACTAGAGTTTTTGGTTTGTCTGAGGCCCTGCCCCTTTGACAACTTTACTCCTAGTATTATATTCCTTTTCATGGCCAACTACAACATTCATTAACAACTGCCTATCCTCCTTAGAAGGGATTCCTCCATCATACTTTTTAATCATTAATGCCCTTAAGTATTCAAAATCATTACTAGGAAATTCAAAATCTTGTACCATATCTATTTCAAAAGTATGAGAGGGGAAGGGGTAAAACTTGGTGGATGTAATCCCAAAATCTGCAGTAGTTTATGGCACTGATTAATTTAGTCAAAGTTGCTCCTTGCTGTGAGCTTGTAGAGAACCCCATCATGCACACATCATCATCAGTGTCATCATCAGCTTCCTCAAATTCTTTATCTTCATCACATGGGGCATGTGGAAAGAAACATCTGTCACACCACTCAATTTCATTGGCTTCTTCCACAACAAAAACTATGGAAACTAAAGGATCAGGCACCAATTTGTTTTCCTAGGTTGGGGTTGTCTATTTCATGATCCCCATGATTCATTTACCTCTATCATCATATCTCGATCATCCGTAGGAGGATTTACAAATATTTCTTGACCTTGTGCTTTATGATGACCTTAGGAACCTTGTCCAATCCCCTTCTCTCTGCTCTAGATAGTTTATAGGATATTTCCTTAATGACTCCGACCAAAATTTTACAACTTCCTCTAGATCCACATATTTACTTGATTGAATCTTCTCTAGATTGATTAGCTTGATGCCTTCTCTCTTAGGAGGTTTACCAATTTCCTTGATGTTATTCTCAATCTGCAAATCCATGGTGAAGGTCTGCCTCAATTTTGTTTGGTTCTTATCCCTCAAATAATAGGCACCCTTCTTCTCAAAAGCATCAGTACTTAATTAAACAAGAAACATCACTTGGCTTAAGGATCATTGGTAGCCTATTCAAGGTATTATTGAACCTTGTATTGAATTCATGAACAAACTCATTAGGATTATTTTTTATATTTTCAAATTCGATAAAAGAAACTTAGGTTTGTTTTATCTCCATACTTCAATCTAAAAGCATTCTTCATTTTTGTCCATGAATCAATGGAGTTATCGGAAAATATTTATACCAATCCCGTGCATCCTCCTCTACGAGTATGAATAAACAACTTTATGTACACATCTTCAAATTCAATCTTGAATTCCTCCATCATATTAAAAAAAAAGCTTTAAGCGTTGATCACTAGTAATAGCATTATTTTCTTGAAATCTAGGCGGTCTATTTCTAACATCTTGGGGCACAACATTTGGATATCCAACCATACCTCTGAAATCTATAGCACCAAAAGTGTTCACATAAACAGAGGTCCAGTGGGGGTGGGCCATAATGTTTTTGGGGAGGTGATATTATGGAGAAATAGAATGATGGGGAGTGAGGGGTGTGGGGCTTACGAATGCAATTCTCGGAATGAATGTTCTCTAATAACTCTATTTCTTGGAAGATCTATCTATCATCTTTGGAGAACACAAGGACATAATGAGAAGTAAATTTTTCACATACAAAAGAAGGCCCCTCAGATGGAGAATTTAGATCTAAAAAATACTACCACGATTAGAAGCACTTGAGGAAGTATGGCAATATTCAATGATAGGCTAATCATTTTCCACAATTGATAAATATTTTCTTGATTTCGATCCCCAATAACTATCTAGATTCTTCTTCCTTCAGAATTTGTCTTTCCCAGCTCTAAAAACAACCTTCTAGTAGATTCTTTAACAAATAAATACCTTCTTCCTTCCATCTCTATAGAGATTAGTGATAAATTTCAATTGATAGAGGTTAAGACACTGGCATTTATCAAAAGTTAATTCAAAACGGAGTCACCACTAAGGATTTTCACCTTAGCTATGCAAATGCACTAAAATTGGTCTGTCAAATGTCTGTCCACACTATATTCATGAAATATTCATAGATCTGACCTTACTTTACCCATATTTAACATTGATGATGTAAACTTAGCGGAAAAATCAAAATAATCGGAAATATTGCACGCAAAGCTTACAACTTTGCTTGATTCTTACAAATTTGGACATAGGATGACGTTTCAACAATGTATTTGCACTTTAAAATTTGTAAGAAGCATTTACAAGGTCTATATGCATTGTTGATGGTGTTCAAAATTTTCACACACCTTCATGTCCCCAAAATGACACCATTAAGGTGTTGTTGCCGCACAAATAAATCTCGGAGCTCAAATAATCCCCAACAACGGCACCATTCTGGTGTTGGTATCCAAATTTATTTTCCCTTGGAAACCAAGCAACATCAAAGATTTAGTAAGACACTGAGAGACAAACAAATCATATTATGAGTCATTTTGTAGGAGGGGATTCATCTAACTCTTTTCACTTGAGCATCGAGAGAAATAGATAACACCTTCATTAAGGATTTGATATATCCTCACTTCTTTAGGCCGTGCCTTTCGACCAAGGTGAGAGGACCCATTTTGTAACCTCTTTCGGTGAAGGAGAATGAAGATATCCTTATTTGCAAAAATTTGAAAGGAGACCCTGAGAAAATATGATCAATGCACCACAATTTAACTCTCACGAGTTGTCACTTCTAAAGAATGATGATATTTTCTAAACAAGGTTAAGGTTACTAGAGACATTATGAAATCCTGATTTCTTTTGCGTATTTTAGCGGCAAAGTAGAATTTATACATTTGTGGACATATAGGGAAAATAGGGGTAGTTGATGGGATTCATTGTTTTTTGAATAATTTTGGTGGGAGATTAATCGGTATAAAATTGATTATGACAGATCTTTGAGAACCTTTACAATAATTGCAATACTAAATGACGAAAGCTTAATAGCTAAAATATTCCTTCACCCAAAAGGTGTGCATCAATCGAGGCCCAAATTTAAATGTTTTAACACAATCTCCAATAATTTAACATGAAATCTCAAGCTAAAGACTTAATTAAACATTAAGACCCCTAGTTCCTCACGCCTAAGATACACTCAAAGGCTTATAGATAGTATTTATCAACAAAATGACAGGTAAAGTTATTTTAAATTTTCTATCTCATTACAAGATGAAGGCTCTTGTTGTAATGAAATTACAAATGCCACTAAACTATCACAAGGATGAGATCCTATGTGATTTAGAGTGATTTTAACACAAGATTGCAATAGGAATAAGAAAAACTACTTGCAGATATTCTGAAATAAAGCAGACACAAGTTTTCCCAAGATTAACACAAAGTAATTTGAAGTTGATTAGATTCATCAATAAGGGAAAGTTTCTTTGAACAGTCTCAAATCTTGGCAATTTCTTTCCACTCACAACCAACTTGACATGATTGGAATATAAAACACAAAAAATTAACAGGTTTCTTAGATTGGTCTCTCAGGAAAATGGTCTTTCTCAAATTTTCTCATAAGATTTCAACCCCGACCCTTTGCAAGAGTATTCTCATTGCATTTATACATTTCACTCGCTCACTCATCCCAAATTTTCCCCAAAAAGAAGAATATTCGAGGAACCTTTTCTTGTTACCAATTTGTCTCAGAAAGTGATGTTTAACAAATTTACACCCGCACTTACCAGGTGAAAAAATCATGAACTGATCACATTTCTCAGACCCTTCGACTAATGACTAGGATACCATGCCATAAATTTTTGAAAGTCCTTATAATCCTTTTCTCCCTTGAGGAAACACATTTTTCATCCCTTTGCGCTGCTGACCTCCATCATTTCACCCTTTTCCCATTCTTTCCTCTGCAACTATGCTTTATGTCCAGCTTCTCTAGTAATTCATGTTTTTGCAAGTGTCGAGCGATTCCAACTTCAAAATATCAACCTTAACAATCCTTGGACTCACAAATTTAAGCTTAAAATCCATTCAATTACACTTTGCAGACATAAATGACAAGGGGATTTATCAAAAAATGATGGAAAATAATGCATATTGGCATCTCCAAGAGTCTTGGAGCCAAAATGGTAGCAAAATTGGATGTAATGCACAACAACCATTAATTATTCCCCTTCTCGGCTTTATATTAGATTCATCCACGTGTTTCCTTGGTGAAACTGCAAAGGAGAAGTACAGAGGAAAGTTTCCAAACAAGCATGGGCCTTCCACGTGCCATGGGCCCAAGAAAATCTCCCTTTGGCCTTTGAAAAGTCTCAGTATAAAAAGGAGCGAGTGGAAGCCTCCATGTGTCTCAATGACGCACTTTTGATATGGTGCCCAAAATACTCAAACAAGTGTGTGCTCACCACATGTCTCAATCGATAGATTTGTTGAAAATTTTTAAGGACCAACGGAAAGCGCCATGTGTCTAGGGTTCGAGAAAATTTTCCTTGGTTGTTGAAAATTCCAAGCAAAGGAAAATTTCCAGTGCAAGTCTCCCAATAAAATTCGACGGGCAAGTCCCCCATGTGTCCCAGGCCTTAGAAATTTTCTTGAAAAGGTTAAGTATAAAGAGGATCCAGAGGAAGCCTCCACGTGTCTCCCGACACAACTTTGAGATGGTTCCAAAAAGCGAAGACCATAAACAAGTGCAGGCTTAACATGTGTCTCATCGGCACAACTGCTAAGGTAGGAGCTAGAGGTGGATCCTCAAATGATAGTCGGCCCTCCATGTGTCCATGGTCTAATGAAGCTGCACCGACCATATGAAAAAATGTCAAAATCTGGGTAGGGCCAATGGAAACCTCCACGTGTCTCCTGGCGCAACTCCAAAGGTCAAACCAAGAGGTGAATTTTCAGATGAGTGCAAGCCCTCCACATGGAAAATACTTGAGTTGAAGCAGGCCTTAGAATTTCAAAGTGACGAACCACATCCAATTAGAAAGGACCAAGTTTCCACATATGTTGAGATATAAATTGACGGGGAAAACATACCCTTCAAACCATAAAATACAGGGAAATAAACATTTGTGCTTGGAAATGAATCTTTCTTTAAAGACAAAGAATTTGAAAATGATATAAGGCCCAAGTTTGATCCACCAAGCCGCATCCAATTAGAAAGGACCACATTTCAACATATATTGGGAAAACTTTTGTGAGGAAAACAAAACGTGACTGTGAAAAAAATAGAAGGAAGGGGAAAAACCCGAGTTTACACCCAAGTTACAAATTATTTCACATGGACAGAGGAATGGAAAACAAATTCTGGACTTAAAGTGATCCTTGACCAAAGGAAGGGACTGATCATGGCAACCAAATGAAGGACAAAGCTTTCACGCATCAATATGGGGAGATAGAAAACACGACAGATCCTGCAAACTAAAGAATTTAAAGGACAAATAGGGTGAGATAAAATTGAGCACCAACGGGTGCCCCTCATGCTCCTCACACGTATGTGGGTAAATCAACATGTCATCAAGGAAGATGAGCATGAATTGATCCAATAATTTCCTAAATACCCCATTCATCAAGCTCATAAACACTACAGGGGCATTCGTCATACCAAAAGGCACCACTTTGTGAACCCGTAGTGGCCATATCTCTTATGGAAGGCAATCTTATGAATGTCTTCCTCTGTAATCCTTAGCTAATGATAACTTGACTTAAAGTCTATCTTGGAGAAAACTGTGGCCCCCTTCATCTTATAAAACAAATCATCAATACACAGAAGGGGGTAATGATTTTTATCGTTAATTTGTTTAGGTCAAGCGGTAATCAATACACAACCACAAATATCTATCCTTCTTCTTTCAAATATCATGTAAAATGGTGTACCCCAAGGGGATATAATAGGATGGATTAGGCCTTTCTCCAAAATCCCTCTAGCTGTAACTTGAGCTCGCAGAGCTCGAGGGTGTGGTCATCTAATAAGGTGCTCTGAGATAGGCTCTTCTCTCAGAACCAGATCTATGTGAAAATATATCTCATGTGGGGGTGGTAACACGGTAACTCCCCTAGAAAGATAGCAGAAAAATTTCTCAAGATGGGATGGTCATCAAGCGATGGTCAACTAGAGTCATCCTCTAATTGGTCACTTACTATGACAACATACATCTAACAACCCCATTGCACACACCGCTTAAGATGCATGGTGGAGATGGTGAGAATGGAAATGGGTCTCGTAACCCCTACTATCACCTACACATGATATAATATTATGGTGACGATCCACTCGGTTATGTGTGTAGACAACCATTCCATGCCAAAGATTACTCCATACGAATCCAATGGAAGGATATGAAGATCCAAGGTAGTGGTGAAGGGTCCCAAATCCACTACACACTCCTTAACTAAGGAGTCTATAGAGATTTTGGCTCTAGAAGCCATCTCGACGTCCCAACTAAGACCCTGCCTAACTGCCACCAGCCTACATCACTCTACCAAAGATGGTGCAATAAAATAATTAGAAGAACCAGAATCAAATAGAATGGAGGTAGGAACACCACCAATGCTACCTGTCATCTCAATCACGGTACTCTAGTGCTCATCCCTGGCGGTTCTTGACCACTGCATAGATCTAATGACCACACCCCATGTCACCAATAGTAGGCTTTGAGATCTGCATCTTACCCTTGTTACTAGGGTTCTGTGGGCACTCTCTCAAAAAATGTCCAAAGCAACACCACAACCATAACAACTACCCGGTCCTCTCCCATGAGTAGCAGCTCTAGCCGGTACTCTAGAGGTCTATGTTGTGGATCCGATGATCCAAATATGGACTCGCTAAGGTATCTTCGTCGAGCTCCTACGATTGAGCTCTCGGTGTACCCTGAGTTCTAATGGGACCCCTAGGAGGAGGCCCCATACTCCACCCCTATGTGCATCAAATATTTGTGGAGGCCTATACGATGGCGAGGTCTGCTACCACTGTTGTGGCCTAAAAGATGATTGTGTTGAACCTGGTCCACTAAGAGGGAGGAGATGACCCCCTCGATCTCGTTGTCCCTGCATCTACCGGATGCAGCTCCGTACTCTTTCTATGGCATGATGTGTCATTCCTCGAGTCTCCTCTGGCTATATAGGCCTTCTCAATGCGACCTCAAGTAGTGTCTCGTGGATAATGGATACACACCACAACACCTAAATCTACATTCGGAGTCTGGATGAACCTATGGATCCATACCTTCTCATCCTGCATATAGTCAACATACTGGAGTAGGTCTAGAAATTGAATCTCATAATCAGCTATAGTCATAGAGTCTTGACAGAGGTCGTGAAACTCATCTATCCTCTGTTGAATGAACCTAGGAGATACGTACATGCTCCTGAACCGCTCCTCAAATATCTCCCAAGTAACTATATCTACATAAACATGGAGCTTATGCTCCTTGATCCTCCACTAGACACCTTATCCATCCCTCAGAAGATGGATCGCAACATGAGATTTTTGTGTTGCTAGTACAAGGCAGAGCTTGAAGCACCCGCTCAAGCTCACCAACCAGGCCTCTTCCTAAAATCCACATGTATCCCTAGAATAGTGAGATGGTCATAGCTTTAGGATCTCCCTGATATGGTCTGTAGCTATAGTCTGGCGACCCCTTAGCCTCTCTACATGCTCATCTCTAAGCCTAGGCTCTCGAGACCTATCCTTGTGTCTATAAATCTGGTCTCCTTGTCCCCTCTACGGTGACTCTACTTTTCCTGACTCCATGCAGGATTTTTCTCCTCTATGCTCCTTGCTGTGTGGAGGAGATGCATGAGCCTCAACAGATGGATCCCTATCATGTCTAGCTGACCATCCTCCTATGGACCTCTCCGTAAAGCAACATTAACATCCGGAAGCGCTCAGTAAAATATGAGGTAGGATGGCTGCTATAATATGATTTGGAGGTGGCAAGTCTAGGTCTATGTGAAAGAACCCCTCATCTTGTCTATGCCTCCTGCATAGACCAAGGCAAGAGTTAGTTCTTTATTCTAGGTTTAATTTAGTTTTCCATGTTTACTAAAATATGTAATTTTCAAACAAAATTGTTTTCTAGATTTATAAGTGTGTTAGGTTTAATATTGCACTAGGTTTAGTGTTCATGTATCAAGTTTTTCGGTGTGCCCAAGGGTCCAAGATTTGAACCCACGACTCGATGCCAAGTCTAACACCCACTAAAATCACTCGAGACCCAAGAAAAACCTAGGTTTAGTTAGAAAAATTATGGAAATTTTTTTTTCTTTGAAAAGCGTGACCACTACCAAGCTTCAAATAATAGTTGCCATTATAACAAAGATTCAAAGTCCATTATAATTTAATAAATGAAATTTTCCCGTTGTAACAAACATTAGATCCACATTACACAATTAATGAGTATAATTAATTGAAATATAGTTAAATTTCTCTTAGGTGTTAATTTAATAAAATTAAATTAACACTATAGTTAAATATTCCTTAATTAATTTTAGAGGGTCAAAGGGGCCAAAAAAATTAAATACCCAAGGTATTTAATTCCACTAGGTCTAAACAATAAACAAGGTTCTCATTTACATGAGGTTAGGAAAACATTCTCTTATTCCATAACGTGACCCCTTAAAAAGGTCAACCCATGCTTTAGATTTAAACATTTAAGTTAAAAAGGGTAATTTCCCACTTATCCACTCTCAGACTCATCTTTACACTTAAACCTAGTTTTTCACATATTTAACGCACTTAAGGTTTCTGAAAACATTTCCATTAGATAGGAAATTTCTTCCCCTTTCTAATTATATAAAGAAGTCCTCCTAACTCCTCATATTTCTTAAGTTACAGGCCGATGGGATCGGGAAGGAAATTTTTCCCAAAGGCGGGCTGCGGGCTTGGGAAGGAATATTTCCCAAAGGTGGACCTATGTGCCCAAGGAATACTTTTCGGCTAGGGAAGGTTTAGGGTTGAGATCAAAGGAGGTAATTTGGCACTTTTCACTTTTGGCAAAAATCTCAAGTTACACCCATGTGCCCACGAGTCCGCGGCGAGGCTTCACGTCAAAGGAAGAAAACTTGCCCCAAGCCACAAGGAACACATGGTACATTTTTAAGCCAACATGGGAAGGTGGGTCGTCGGTGGAAATTTGGATTTTAACTCTTTTTGTTTAAAGGGCTAAAAGGTTTAAAAACATCCACGCCTTCACCGATGCCTAGTGATGCCACATGTCTGACCCAGAAGCTAGAAGTGGGAAAGACTATCAGGGAAAACTTAGAAATTTTTGCTAATATTTTCCAAATGCGATAAGGTCTAAAATAATTTGCACCTCACCGACACCCGAAGAAGCCACGTGTCGGACTCACAAAGTGATGTGGGGAAGTAGACCAACGAGAGAGACTTAAGAATTTGTGCCAATTTTTCAAAAAGAAACGTTTGAAGGTGCGGAATGCGAACCCGCAAAAGTGTGTGTGTGTGTGTGTGTGTGTGTGTGTGTGTGTGTGTGTGTGTGTGTGTGTGTGTATTGTTTCCAAAAGTGAAGGATGCGGGGTTGCGGAGGAAACTTAGAAAAAGTGAATTTTTAGAACTTAGAGAGATTTTATTATTAATTTTTTTAAAAAAAAATTCCAAAGGGAAAAATTGGGCTTGCGGAGCCGCGGAAGGACTTGTGACTTTTTAAATTTTTGTAAAAATGTTCCCTAAGCAATTTTCAGCGCATGGATTCGATTTACAAAAATTTCCTTTTTTGATTCATTTTTTTTGAAACCAACCGAAGTAAAAACTTCAGAAGGCCATAACTTTTGACTGGAAGCTCGGATTTGAGAAAATAAGGACTTTTTGAAAAGGGATTGAACTCCTCTTTACATAGGAAGCACAAAATATTATTTTAAACAAACTTAGATGGGTGAAATTTAAGAAAACATCTTTCCTACCATAAAAATGTGAACTGAACTTTTCATTGCTAGAATTGGTCTAATTCGTTATTCTTTCTTCTTCAACACACCAAACACGCATGTAGAAATGTACTTGAATGGATAGCAAGGATTAATTGATTAATATTTGAGATTACAATATGAATTTATTTTCTTTTATATGAAACTGCATTATTATGCCTCTTTCCCGATTACTGGAGTTTGAATAAATTACTAGGGCAATGCAATTGTTTCATGATGTGCTTTGTTCATCCTTAGTTAATTTTAAAGTTTAATTTGTCTTTCATTGTTGTAGGGTACTCTGTATGTTTTTCTGATATTGATTTATAGGTTTGAAACAAACTAACAGAGATCTACGTATTTCAAACTAGAAATTTATCTATTTCATTTTCCATACTTTAAACATTTAAGTTCATTCCATTCTAAGTTTACAATGTTCAACTTTCCTTCAATCAATACGTGAAAAGAAAGAATGTAATCCTATTTCTTTTCAACCATGCATTTCAAATAACACAGAGAACATAATACTTCTTAATACATTTTTTTTTCTAGTCTTCAAACAAATTTTTTTCAGTAATATTTCAAACACAGATTTCAAACAAGAGTAACACCATTTTGTAGAAAATAATCAAATTCCATTGAATGAAATAATAATCCCTCCTTTTACAACTTTCCTTTCCCTTCATCACAATAGATTACCGAATATATCTTTCTCATTCGAATGTAAACTTCATATTCAAAACAGAGAAGCTTTTCACCACAATTAATATTACAATGCCATCCACTTAAAGTGGGAAATTTCACAATAAGGGACCCAAGGAGAACTGCAAAATTTGTCTTCACACAAGATGCACGTACAACAACAAGGAGATCCACTAGATTTAATTTGGTCATAACAAGGAAAAGGGGGAGAGGCAACGCTCTACCCAACCAAGAATTCCAATGAAGAGGAAAATTCATCCTCCTCATTGGCCCCGAGCCCCAACCACATTACAATAGGAAATGGATTCAACTCATGGAAACAAGACAAGCTTCCACAACACAAAACAACTTTCATAATCATATCACAGTCCAAAATAGAATGCATTTACAATCACAAGGAGGAAAGTAACAAAATATACAAGGCCTCATCACACAAATGCCGAAAGAGAAAGATCTATAGGGGAAGCTTCTTATACCTCCCAATGGGGAATGGGTGACCACCTTAAAAACCCACCAAAATATTCATCTCAAACCCCTACATACTCTTATGCCTCCCCCAAAAGTAAGAAATGCAAGCTATTTCTTGTCCAAGGTGGAACACTCAACTCAAAATCCCTCCACAGATAACTCTTATGCCTCCCCAAAACTCTTATGCCTCCCCACAAAGATCCCCATATTCTTCTCCTACACCACACCTAGGCAAGCTACCCAACCAACCAAAAACACACCAAACACTCAAAATATTCACATATGCATAAAATAAAATAACACATTTTAAAAGAGTCAAGCTCTACCTCTCCATGATATATCTTGATCCTAAAGTTCAACAATAAGCTTCTTCATATCCAAATATTCCCAAAGCACCAACAAATCCACAAGCATCCAAAATCCTCTAACTCTCTCTAATTGCAAGAGAACCAAACCAACATGAAGAAGTAACCCCCAAAACAACAAAATAATTCAAATAAATAGAAAAGGAAGAGAGGAGGATGAGGTGGCTCCATGTAATGATTCCACATCACTCATTCTAAACTCTACCTCACAAGTCGAATTCAAACTCCAAAGTACAATTAATAAGTGGGTGAATAAATGACATTTTACTTACGCACACAATCCAAGCCCTTATCCGTTAAGGACCAAAATTAATTTCATGTAAGAAGGTGCAATAAAACTTACAAATTTCCTTCCCAAAATACATAATAAGGCCTAATTTTGACTCCCTAACCCATAGGTAGGGTTGGTGTAACAATTTAAGAGTGTGGGACAAGTTAAATTTAACTTGTCCCACATGCCTCCAAAATCAGCCCCTAAGGACGAATCCGAATTTTAAAAGGAAGGTGGAGTGTTTCACACTCAAAGCTACTTATAGATAACTTACAACACATAATCCAAGAGCCATCAGCTCTAATAAATGCATTCTTTTGACCCATTTTAATTTATTTAACAACATGATTACTCACTAATCTAGACACAAATAAAATAAATAATAAAGGGAAAATACATCACTAAAATCCACATACTAAAATTTAAACAAAAGAAACTAAATAAAAGAATACACATAACCCCTTGGTCACATTTAAAGGTGTTCCCCCCATGGGAACCCCTAACAACAAACCAAACAAACACACAAACAAATACATGTTGCCATGGTGACCCTTGTTGAATTCATCTAGGATTCTAATGTGGTTGGTCTCCAATCCCCCGATGTTTGTTGTGACATGTTTACTGAAAAACACAAATACCTCCTTCAGCCTTGTGGCCACATCAAATCATCCAAAATAAATATACAATAAAACTCCAAAGTCATCTATATAAAAATCGAAACATCATCAAGAAAGTAACAACATCATTTACAATTTCATCAATAACCATATGATCATAAAATTAGTTCAATTATCGAGGCCTACTCAATATGAATAAATAACACATGTCCAAAACACACACACACACACACACACACACACTATATATATATATATATATATATATATATATATATATATATATATATATATATAACCATGTCGATTAGCATATGAACATCAATATAAAATCTCTCCAATAATCCACATGTATCATATATGAATCAAAATCAACAATATTCCAGGATCTCTAACGCCTAACATCATGCTATATCAAAATCTACAATAACATCCATAATTATAATCGATAGTATCATATTCAACAACAAAAAGGTGTCGGAGGAGGCAAGTGGCACTACTGATTTCTTGTATAAAGCTAGGAATCCTAGACTACCTACTTAATGACCATGTGCACAACCCCCTTCCCAATGCCCTCTAACATCATCTTGTGGCGTGTTGTATATGTTGTGAAAATAGTGCATAAAGGGGACCTTGAGACAATGTTTCATCTGTGAAAGGACTACACAAAGATGTCGACAATAAAAAAGAAATCTCTTTCTCAATGTGTTATTTTGTTAAGGTCCCAAATAATTATTAAATAAAGGTAGTTTAAATTATTTTACAAATACCCAAAAGAGGCCATTTGTTGCTACATTTGATATTTGTAGCCACCAATCCCAACAAATACACCCACGTGAATGACCCAAAAGGGAGATCACAAATTTTTTTATGGTGATCTTGGTGGGAATGTGGGTGGATTTGAAATGATTTGTCTTCCTTACTAATTTCATCTCCTTCCTTGCTCATTGTATTCCTCTTACTCTCCTTCTCAATCAATCTAGCTCTCCCTACATAGATTTGAACACTTGAATATATTCTTTCAAAGGTGAATCTTCATAAAATTTTGTTAGTGGAATAAGAAGATACAACTTGTTTTATGCCCATAGGAATCCCTAGTTCAATACACATGCAATAAGAGTATCATCTCAATAAATTTCTTAAATCTCTATCAATTTGAATAATTACAAAGGCAACCATTTTTTCAGGATAATACCTAGTAGATAAATACTTCAAAGTCATTATTGGCATGTGGGAGGACGTATAACCTCGACCAAATCACTCAAGAACCTAAAATTCACTTAATTCTCCAACTCTACAATAGCAATTTTAAATAATGAGAAGTCTTAATATTCATAAATAATCAAATTTCACTAAAACCCTAGGTAGGGTTTCTTCTCAGACACGAGAGGAATAGAATACAAGTTTTAAAGATCAATCTCATTATTAGAGCTTCTAAACAACTTCATAATGTTTTTTCCACCTTGTTACTCCTTTAGGAACAATTCTTTATTCATGAGAATTCCTAAAAATGCTTGTAAAATCAGTTTCATCAGTCTAGAAAAGAGGACTTGTACTTACATAGTCACCTACAATTAGATCTCATGAAATGTGTTCCTTTTACACAAAAACAAAGTATACCATATTGTTTATTATACCATTCATACAAAGGAATTGACAGTAATGGTCGAGAGCATCATCTTTTCTTCATGAACATGTTGTTTAAATTTATGCCAGGGTGTCTTTTTATCATTCCTCTATACAAAAGTAATTCACCATCTAATTCCCCATAAAAGCTTCATTCTTCTCCCTCTTTCACACCTTCCTAACACTTGTACAATAAAATTCCCTTTCCAAAACAACTTCTTCACAAGAACTCACAATTTCACAAGATCTCATAATTTGGGACAATTGTTTTCTTAGAAATTTTTTTCTTATTTCCCATCACTAGAAACTATAATGAAAATACAATCAAATTATCGATGAATACACTTCTACAAGGGGGATGTTTTCATAAAATATTAGAAACAATAATTATTGTTTCTCTATAGACAATATAGATTAATACATACATATTTTGTCTCGAGAGACAATATAGATCACTAATTTTTAGTCTCTTTAGAGACATTAGTAATTTCAAATTTGTTTTGTCTCTCTAGAGACAATACTAATTTACATTTTTTTATCTCTCTAGAGACGATACAAATTTAAAGAATGAAAAAACTAAATTTCAAGAATAAATAATAACCAAATATCATCTAGTGCAATCAATGGCTACATATCGTCTATGATGTTAGAGTGGGCTGGTAATTAATATTATAAATTAAAAACAATTTGAGTTGAATCTTGTGCCCAAAAATGGGTCCACAAACATTTTATTAATATCAAATAAGATAAAATACAAAAGGGTGCCTAAATGTTGTTAACCCTTGACATACAAATGGTACACATAGTTATTGAGTTAAAACTAGCAATTGCACTCGAAGGTGTAATGGACATGATGATAGGAGTGGAGAAAATAGAAGCAAACAACTACAGATGAAAACTCAAAATTAATGAGTATCAAATGAACTAGAAATATGCACCGACTAGTAACAATGTTGATATATTGAAATGACATATTGTCTTTTTTTTAATGTAACTTCAGAGAGTGACATACATTGTTGCATCAATTTGTGATGGAGATACACAATTAGAGAAACATGAAAGTAAATGGCATGCATGTAGAGGGGAGAATGCTTGAAACTGTCAAAGGTCTGTTTGCAACATAAAGAAGAATTTGGTAATAACATGGATGTATTCCTCTAGTTTAATTGAGGAATCCTTGTTTATCATCTATGAAACATGTAATTGACAAGGGAATATCATATTTTAGTGAAGATTACATATTGCCACATATACCAAAAACTACTAAGTGTCAATAAAATTTCAGAAACAAACAATATAAATTTTACAACTAAAGCAAGGGATTCTATTGATAATTAAAGGAAGATGGAAAATTAATTACCAATCTCGGTGGAAGAATCATAGTCTACAATGTGAGAAATAGGTCCCAAATTGCATTGGTTCATCTCGCATAATGAGTACAATGTAGCCATAATCAACACACGCATGCATGTAGCATGAAAGTAAATGATATTGTTCAAAATAAAAGCTGCATATATGAGGTAAAAAAAGTGACAAAATTGTTATCCAACCATGATACAAAAATAATAAGATATAAAGTGTCATAATGTTTTTGATATTTAAGGTAAAGTTATCGATATTTATGTTGGAACTTTTAAGTTAGAAATACTTATAAGTTTCAATAATTTAGGAAATATCTTGGGAAATTTTTGATTAAGAACTTCATGTTATAACTGGAAGAGGTGTTATCTATTCAAGTATTTACACAATCTGCAAGGGTTGCAAATTTCTTGTGTTGACTCTTATCTTAGGCAAATAGTGGTCATGAAATAAAATCCCACTTTTGATTTTGAAGGAAATTTGAGTGGAACCATAATAAAAACACAAATACCATTTGTGAGGGTAAATGCACAAATCCAAGGGCCCATTTTCCATAGATAAAATATATCATTCACGAAGAGTTGTGAAAAATTTACTTTGTTGAAATTGTATAATTGTTAATTTAATGGAATAGCTACAAAGACATGAAACAGGTTAATATACATTCTTAAATTGAGTCCGCAAATGTAAAAATAATTTAAATCATGATAAATACCAACTATTAATCCTTGTTGTCATTTGAAATCAACTATTATTCCTTGTTCTCATATATGAAGATGTGGGAAGGACAAGTCTGCGTTTGTTCATAGGGAAGTGAGATTGTGATGGTGCAACTATTAATAATATGCAAGATTATGTGAGATTCAAGTTTGAAGTAACTCACCATCTATAAAATGAAGGATAATGCCAACAATTAACAGTCTAAATTCCATTGAAATCCAATGTTTCAGCCTCATAACATGTTCCTATATATAATTTTTACAAAGCATCAGAATAGTTGAATATCTAACATGCTTGACGTTATAATTTGTACTATAAGGGAAAGTGTTTAGATATAACGTAGAAGTGAATAGGCATATGCTCATAATGGATTCCAATAACTCTACTCATAATAGATGATATTGAACTACAACATACAAATTATTAAAAATAGTATGAATATTTCTTTGAAAGGGAAGTATAATTGAACACTCTATAACAATAGGCACAAAATTTATAACATGAATATTTTTATATAAGTTGCTAAATGAATAATGTTTCCAACCTTCTAAAAATTTGATTTGAAATAATTTTTTGGTTAAAATAGATAATTTTTTATAACTTTTTTTTTTTTATAATTTCTTCTTTCTAATGTTTCCAAAGCCTAATGAACGAGGTTGTTCTATTATTTATAATTTATTCTTTTTAGTGTTTCCAATGACCTAATGAATGAGACTCTATGTATTGATTAAGCAACACGATCATAGAGGAAGCTCATTTCAAATAAATACTCCATGTCTTCCTATTAAGTAGACGGTAATTGTGTGCCAAGGTATAGTTATTTTGGCGGGAAGGGAAAGGTAAGGTGTGGTGGATTAGTAAACACTTTTGACTAGAGCTACTTATTGGATCTAAGACACAATCGAGCCCACTTTTTAGTAGATCATAACAAGAATCAAATTCAACAACAACAATCACAACCGACCTATAACATCCAAAAAATTAAGGAATTATATTTAATCCATGGAAAAATTTAAGTTTTGAAGCCTATATACAATGTTCTTGAGATGTTAACTACTAAATTATAATTGGGAAACTAAGAAACATTTGAGAAAGTGAGGAGGATTTATACCATAAGTTCTAATGTATTTCCTTGAAGCTCAACATTTTATGATTATTGATGTTACATAAAGGCCTTCTCTTCCACCATTCGGTGTCATAGGTGAGGGTGGTTGCTGAAGGGGTTGTTGAACCACTAAATGGAGTGTATGGTCATCCTCGACATCTAATTATGATTAGGGAAATAGAGTCTAACATTTTAAGAAATACATGGGATACAATAAAGTAGAAATATAAACACCAAATAGAAATACGTGGATATATAATTTTGATCATAGTAGATAGTATAATAAAAACAACTAAATGGTATTGAATGTTAATTATTCACATAAATGCAAGAACCTATATAAATGATACATGATTATAAAACTACATAAATGGTAATTCAGAAATAATGTTAGTAATTTGATTTGATTAAGTTACAAACTAGATTCAAGTTGATATTAAAAAGGAGATATATGTCAAGCTAATAGAAATTAAGTTCTTTGCAAAAACAAAATATTTACCATCCTTCTCCAAATCTACCCTAAAAGCGCACACATACAAAATCAAAATGTTTTCTATTTTCTCTAGATTTAAAAAGAGGGCCACTTATCTAACATGAGGAGTTTCTTCTCGCCACCAAATCTCCTTCTATACATCTTGAGTAATTTAATGATGTTATTATTGTTTGTTACTTAATATAGGTACATGCCTCAGCCATAGTAATTTGGCTCTATACATGTTTAAAATGTGGAACTAAGGTGAGCATCCTATGTTGTTTTCTCTTATGTTTAGTCTTCGGTGGTTTCAAAGGTAACCTCGGTCTCCTAGTGAATCATTCCCAAGCAAGTGGTTTTTGGGGTTTCAAAACTCTAGACAAAACAAACATCCTATTTAATTTCGAGGCGTATGCCTTATGTGATTTAGTTTTTGGGAGAGGACCGTAATATCTCCAACAAAACATTTAGAAAATATATAATTAAATCATCCTAATCCTAGCACTAGTACACAATGTTGTAATGTCCACATTTTACACAAACAAATACAATGATAAAAATGTCGAATAATTTTTTTACTTTCATTGCTCACTACTCAACACCACAAGGTCTCCAAGTAGAGAAATTGAACAACACATAAGACACGTACATAAACAAGAACCCACTCCTACAATAGGATAACTTAGGGTACCCATCAATGTCATACTCAAATGACATAAACCAGGACAATGACCAATTAAAGTAAGAAACGTTGGGTAGGCATACTCCACGACATGGCCTTTTTAAGGTTTACATCTTCATTAAATTTCATTTTCCATTGTATGACCTTATATTTTTCAAGAGAATTAAACAAATAAGGTTTAAAATTTCCTACTTTGCAACCTTTAATTACTTTACTTTACAGGGAAATAGTCTTTAAAGGAGAATGCACAATTTATTCCTTTATCAAATCTGATTAATTATATATAGACCATTCATTAATTAAAGTCTATTTTAAGCGACTATGATTCTACCCATAACTCGTTCTTACATTAAAGGTTTATTTCAAATGATATAGTTGTTTTATTTCCAAATTTCGTTTTAGTCAATTATGCATTTACACATCATAATTTTTATTTTTAGTGGACTTTATATTGGCTCAAATGCCTAGTCGCACCAGGAACAATTTGTATCCATTCTTTAAAAAATTCAATTCTTAAATAAACCATAATGACTTCAAGTAAAAAAATTCAAACCATTATCACATATACTCTTTTGTTTCATTGCATTTACATTGTTTCTTAGGTCTCTTATTGACATCACTTAATAACAAAAAGAGTTATGAAAGTACTTGTCTAACATCTTGAAGAAGTACATGATTGGAAGCATTATAACTACACACAAACCACAAGTTAACCTCCTAATCAATTGAGGTTTAGTTTAATTCCAATTGCACCTAAGGATCTACGCCTCAACTATATATGAGTTTAAGGTGAGAGGACATATTTATGCTAAACAACCTTCATGAAAGACCAAGGTGTTATGTTGTTAGTAACCAAGGTAACACATTTATCTAAAAGGAACTAAAGAGTTCATTAACAAGAGTTTAAGTCATAGTAAAACTATTTCAATATCTCCATTTGTGTCATTGGGGTCCCACAAGGAATTCATTCGATGACAAGTAAAAATTGTTGATGTAACCTCGTAAGAATTGGTATTCGACTAGGATACTAAGGAGGTGGTAGCTCTACTTACTACATATATGGTAAGGTTATACAACATAGTTGTTTCTTCGAACAAATACTCCTAAGTTATATAAATGAACTAATGAATACATTTCTTAGGTGAAGTACAGAAATTTTATTTGTGAGGATTAATTATCTTTTAGGATGATATAGTTGTACAAGCTAATATGGCTATAATGAGAGGGAGGGTACAACAAGTTTTGAATATTATCTTCGTTAAATAATCCCAAATACTAAAGGTTACTTTAAGAGTAGTTGGTGATCTCTATCACCTAACATGTAAGTCGAACCTGAAGAGAACACATTCTCCTTACTACACACATGATAACCAATCCTGGAAGGGGACCACTTACTATAGATAATATTTGATCAAGTCATTCTTAACTAAAATTTTCATGACGATGTCGCTAAACATATAGGCTATGGTGGTAACTCAACTAGGGATCTTATTTAGTTAAGATAGAAGGTTTCATTGATCATACATGTTTAAGTTCATTCTAAGGTTTCATTTTATTTTGTGCTAAGAAAGGTCATGAGAAGGGGTAGATAAGCACTAGTTTTGAACTAAGGTTGACTATTATATTTAAGTTTCTTTTCTACATTTTCTAGTTAAATAACACAACACTCTAGAGATTCCATCATAAATTTCACAACAAGAATGCACTATAAAATAATAAATTCAATTTCATTTAACATACATATCCAACCCCCTTTTTTTTAACATACGGAAATTTGAAACAAAATGACACCTATGATTAAATGCACATTTCCCAAGGCATTCCTAAAACTAGCATCTCATGCATATTACCAAATTTCAAATATAAAATTTTTGTTACATTGAAACTACATTAGACATATATACATTTTCCAATAAAATATATAAATTACAATAATAAGTAATGAATTATGCCATGCCTTTTCGCCATCTTACTTCCATCCTGCAAAACCATGTGAGCATGATATCAATGATAAATCGTTGGAATGGCATCCACCCTAATCTAGCATAATTATCATTTTTAGTTTCCCATTTACATAATAACATTAATAATTTTCATTCGAAAGGAGAAGGTTAGAGACACATATTTATTTTATTTCGGTTCAATTCATTTCATTTCTTAACCAAAGAGAGAGAGAAAGAAATAGGGAATAGAGAGAAACACTATTTTCCTAAAGTTCAATTTCACACAAAAGAGTTTCAACAAGCAATGGTTTTATTAACCCGACGTGTCCAACTTGTCTTTTTTTACGTTTTCTTGCTAGTTGCAAAACATTCAATTTAGGCTTGCAGGTAAAGAACCCACTTTCAAACGTAGTCCTTTGATGAGGAAAAATACCAACGGTAATTTTCTATGTGTCCTCATATAAACCAAAAATTCACAAGAATCGGATGAATTTAGAATTGTAACAGGTGAATGATTTATGATTGATTTACTAGTTTTCCAAGGCCATTGGTCATAATTGGCCTAGTTGCAAATGATCAAAAGTTATCTCGAGGGCTCAAAAAACCACGTCTAAAACTGCGGTTGGATGGATGAACATGAAACGAGACACTTCCTACAAGTTCCCCTATATATGAATAATTCACCAGATTCAATGGGATAGAGAACTAGAAAGCGGTTGTCAAACGATGAAAATTTTTCTGGAGCCACCTGTCATAATTTGTCTAGTTTGACTGGTTAAACTATCAAGATGATTATTTTTTCCCAAAATGAAGGATCCAGGTAATCCTCTAGTAAAAATACTAGAGGTTTACGAAGGCGGATAGGCATTTCGTTTCTCAGGGTTCAAATGGCGAGCCAATACGAAACCAAACTTTTCAAATTTAGCAGCCTTCCTACAAGCCTACAAGACAAAGGTAACAAGGCTCCTATAAGGGCGTTAAAAAGATCACAGACATAAGAATTCAAGGTCGATTTAAGGATTTAAGTGACTCCTCACATAACAAGGTACACTCATGAAACTTAACATCTCCTTTTCGTGAGTTACGAAGGTTAATATGCAAGTCTCGATAATCATGATGTATCTGTTTTAACAAGAGAGTGGTCAACATATTTACAGGGTTCTCGACTTTAACTTGTCAATAAAAAGAGGTACTGTAGAAATCTGGTATGGTAGATCATCTCAAAATTATGGTTTGAGTTTATGTTTGTATACCAAGGAATATTTTAATTGCGCAAGCTACGGTATGAAGTATTTTTGTTTTGAAAACAAGTTTATTTAAAACTATCAATTCTATGATAATGCTACATTTTAAAATTTTATTTCGCTGCAAATGAACAACTAAAGAACAAAAATTATGAAAGATAGGGAGAGATGAACCATGCCTATATGGAGTGAAGTTGACCGAAACTAAGGGATTCAATTCTACATCACAATTAAGCATTTTGACAAATATATTGTGAGTGGTCTCAATGCTCCCACACTTTGCATACATAGCTACAAGGGAAGAATGAGGTGCTTGCAGGCCTCCACCAAAATCGATAAATAAGCAAGTCATTAAAATTTGCAACACATGCATGAGGGAATAGATCCTTAAAGACACCACCAAAATACTCATGTGTCCTACACACTGGCATTCAACTGAGAAACTTAGGATTTCTATAAAACTACACCCCTGATGAATCACAAAAATATTCTCCCATTTATTCTCCTTTCCCTTCCCCAACCCATCTTCTTTCCTTTTAACACAAATCTGTGGGCCATTTTCAAAGCATGATCTGCAAGTTCCATAGATGGGCACATTACAAATGCTTGACCCTCATTCACCCCCTACATCAAATTTACACCAAGTCTAGATTTGGCTTCCTCCATACTTCAGCCTCTAAGTCAGTAGATTTCTCAAAGTTTCCAAGCCTTTTCAACAAAACCATTTCGTGCATATCCTACAGTCTATGTTGCCCATAAGACCACGTTTTATTAGACATTCTCACAAATAGTTTATACAGCATGTATATGCTCCCATGTTTTGCACCCATGGCTACTAGGGTATCTATAGCCGTGTTTACTCGGGAATTTCCGACTACAACATCTAACGAAATTGTTGTTTTAAATCCTCCATTTTGGCATAGGTTGGAGGATGATGGAAAAGGATGTGAATCCTGTCCTACATTTCTTGAAAGGTTCCATGGAATTTTAAGAAATCCAACTTTGCACATATTCTACCATCATTGCAATCCATCAAGCCACATTTCAGAATTTAAATGAACAATTCACATTCAAAGCGCATGATTACACACTTGTATACATATCGACCAGAGCACTTGCAACTACCAAATATGATATATCCTCTATTTTTTCTTAGACGGGTGTTCATACCTAGTTCTAGACCTAACACTTTAACATAGGCTGGGATTAAGCTGGAAAATGTAAACTGATCAGGTTAGAGCTCTTTTTATTGCATAAGAGAAACCATGTGACTGTCTTGTGAGGATAACCATGTCTTCTATATCCTATCGTGTCCTTCCTGCTACAACTAACAAAAGACTACTAAAAGTTTTAACTTTTCCATGGGTTTCATTTATTCTGCACATAGGATCCCAAATAAAGTGCTTAAATTAGTGTGCAATGAGAATAATAGGCTATAAGATGCATAGGATGCACATATTGTTGTCATAGAGCTCTGTACATACCCTAAATTATAGGGTATGCACCGCCGAACAACATAACACATGCCCCAATGATGATACAGGTCTCCTCGCAAGGTGTTCGGGATCCGGAAAATCTCTCCAAGTATGCGTTAACATCCCGCATGCCCCGCTTTAGCCCTGTGTGCTTTGTTGTTCTCTTTTCCCCACTTTGTATTTGTGTTTTTCCTTGATTTAAATCGCTGCTGCCCTTCCCGGGCGGCGGTCTCATGACCGCCGCTTTGGCGTAAAGGGGCGTTCCTTCACGCATTTTCCGAATGCTCTTTTAACGTGAATCACATAAATTTCAGCGTTTACCAACTTTTTTCACCGCCTTTAGCTTGTATTAATGATTTGGTTCCTGGAATAGTTTTTGGCATTGTTTATGGTTTAAGAGATCAATTTGGTTTTTACCTTTGGGTAAATGCAAATGCTATAAATAGTTGGCTTGTGCTCAAGCAAATGGCCCTCAAATTTGCCTCTTAATTTCCCATTTTAGTAGTTCAGTCTTTCATTTTTCTTAGGATTCATAGTTTTGTTCATTCCATGCTTACTTAGTGTTATTTTGCTATAAGAAAGCCACATATCCATCTTGTGCAAGTAAGTTTCATTACTTCATGCAATCCATTAAAGTAGAAAAGTTTAATTTTCAAGTAGGAAGCCATTAAATTTACGAGGTTTTGTTCTTCAAATAGGATAGTTTCGTGTTACGGACATTTTATGTTGTATGACTCGCAATAAATCCCGCTAGGAATTGCATAAGCCAAGCTTTGTACTCTTGCGCTATCCCTCTCCTACTCGCATTGTATATGCTGCCCGCATCCAAAGCTTCCTTTATTCCAATATCTACTTACTGTTGATGCTAGCATTACATGCTTTTCTCGGATCCACGTGAGCATGAAGGAATGAGGAGATCACACTGAGGGGACAAAGCCACACACACCATCGATTCGCCACCGCTTGCGAATCCGGGTTCTAGCTTTCAAAGTTCTATATAGAAGCATATCAAATAGAGTAGCCAATCATTCCATTTTAGTTAATTTTACTGTCGATATTGCCAGGGAAGCTGTGGGGATTGATAGTTTCTGAGAAACTATGATTCACTCCTCACTTCTGAGGTAGGATCGAGAGTCTTTCAAATAGATTAGATCAGTTATTTCATTATTTAGAATAGGTTCACAATTACACAGACAAGTAGCTATACTCGGTTGCTTTGTTTGTTTTAATTCATTATTAGTTTAGTTGTCAATTCCTAGATATATCAAATAAGTTTCTCTTTCAATTTCATTCAAATAGTTCATCAGAAAAATACAAAAATAGAGAAGTATATATATTGTAGATATATTTCACATAGTTAATTTTACTTTGCTACAGTTAGATTTACATTGTTGCTTTTGTATGACAATCACGGGACCTAGAGAGCCCAGAGAATACGTATTCGAGCCAATCGTGCCCCAACCCAATCTCGTCACAGCAATAACTGATATAGATCAGAATCTTAGGATCCAAGTCTTCCGAACAACAACAAACTTACAATAGATCAGCTTCCAGTTAAGCGGGTTAAACATAGAAGACGACCAAGCACACACGTTTTGGTCAAATCAACCAAACTACAGATTACCCTAGATACATATCCACATGACTGTAGAAGGGCTTGAAAGAGAGAAAACATTCGGTTGTGATCCTTTGGTCCCACAACCTGCACGTGAGGATACACTCTCACGGCACATAGATACTAGCTTAAGAATTCAGGTTGCACAAATGCCTGTGAGATACTCTGAGAAGATCACACAACTATTAATTCTAAATATAGAGGCTGAGAAAGCATACGACTATTAGATACTAGGGATTAGGACTGATTCCGCACATGACCATAGCAGGTCCGCAACATCCCCGAGTCTACATTTGTAACCCACAAATCCCACAACCCAACGAATCCATAAGTGAATCGAGACATAGATACCGGCTTACACACATTAGCATTCAGATCTACTCCACTTCCACCTATCATCATCGCACAATTATCCTTGTTAGACATAGCAGCTAAAAAAGCTAAGGAGTTCGGACTAGACTACACAATCACCCGTAGAGTCCCACTGTACCCATCATCCACCCTATGACCTTGTCTAGAGACATACACGAAACTATCCCAGGTCATTTTCCGCATATCCCACAACCCATAGACCGAATCACGCCAGATCTTGATATTGATTGGATCCTTCGAGCAGTCATCCTTGCGATCAATCTATCACACCAGCTCAGGTTAGGAGGGCCTTCTTTGCCTTAGATTTGCAGTTTCCACTAGTGCGCGTCGAAGACATAAGATTACCTAACTAGTTTTTCTGCATCCCACACATAGTCCATCCCCACTCAGCTATCTCGGCACGACCTCGGGAGGTCGGGTGCAAGGAAGAGTTTCTTGTAGATTCCCACGCTCGCTTGTCACTTTTCCATCGTACAAAATTGGTGAACCCGATGTGAAATTCCTACTTTTTGGTTCGGATTCATATTTCTACTTGTTCTTTCAAGTAAACTACTTTTTGTCTTGTCTACCTCATCAGATTTCACCATCAGCTTCACCAAAGAACAAAATTGGTGAAACTAACATGAAACAACACAGTGCTTTCCTTTTCCGTATTACCTATTTTTTCCACCTTCTCTCCTTCCCATTATTCTGCGGGTATTCATATACCCCCCGAATATGTCGGGATTCGATGCATATGGCAGGCCTCTCTTAGGTCTTGAGGCATACTACACTCAACTGAATAGACAATCATCACCCTCACTCTCAGTATGGGGTGACAACTACTCAACTAACCAGTTGTCAACACAAACTCCAAGGGCCGATATAGCTCATCTTTCCAAACGGCGGAGTTGGATCAGCTCGCTCAAACATAACAAACAGAGCCTTCAGGCTCGAACAATATGACGTTCACAGGAGAATCTGGTTCATCTCCTTAGGTACTGCTTAGACCACAAATTAGTAGACAATCAGACCCATACCTGGTTTTAGATGATGAACATTCAAAGTACATTATGCCAAGAATGAACAACACTCTCGGAGTATGTACCCACCCATAGGGAGTTTACAAACACAACCCAAGGTCTCTTTTCAAGAAAATACCTCCATGCCACTACATATAGGAAATGCCCTCGGGGAAACTTGGCAGGGCAACGATCAATTCATAGCAGGATATCACATGCCTATACAACATCAGGATATACAACAAATGCCACTAAGGAAAAATATCATGACTTCACCAAATGAGGTCATTTCAACTTTAGTAGAAAAAGTTAGGGGGTTAGAACTTGCTCAGGCAAATCACCATTCTCAATTCATGTGGGCAGAAAATTATAATCCTCCACACCATCCTAGCTAAGAGGAAATCCTCACGGGAATAGGAATGTTGGGCATGCCTCCTCAATATTCACAACAAATGCCATATAAACCGCCATTTCTAACACTGCTGTTCCGATACCTCCTGTCTAGTAAAAAATAAACCATTCTTGGACAATACCCCTTCTTACTTAAATATGTACTCCAAATCACCACAAGGGGATATGTTCTCCTCCCCCAGCATGTTTGCTCAAACACAGGGGTTTCCTTATGCCCCTACCAATGCGTATGCTACGCCATATCAACAACCCATTCCACCGCCACTCCCTCAGTAGGAACCATCAATGGTTGAAACCTATGCGATAGGGACATATTCAGAATACTTGAAAGAGCCCTTAGATTTCACCATACGAAGCGTCATGCTTCCAAGACCTCTTCCCGATTTTCCCAAATACAAAGGTGAGGGAGATCCGAATGCACATATCAAGGCTTACACCACAGCCATTCGAGAACTACTCCCTTGGGATGGGGTTGTTGCTAAAATATTCCCCAAAACCTTGGAAGGCATCGCTCTCGATTGGTATTATAGAATACCTGAGGCTTCCATCCATTCATTTAAACAACTCATTTCAAAGTTCATTAAGGCATTTGACATGAACAAACTATTAAGAACATGAATCAGGGAATTCTTGCACATTAAGTAGGAACACAATGAATATGTCACCCATTTCATCTAGAGGTGGCGTACAGTTCTTTATTCTTCGACAAGTGCTCCAAACATGGACCAAATGGAACTATGTGATTTATTCCTTCACTCTCTCAGTAAAGAGGTAAAATAAGAAGTCCAGAAATTCCCGTTAAGAACTTATGACGAAGTACTTGAGAGCGCTCTCCGAATAGATCAAGTGGCAATTTATAGCAATCGCAAGACATATGGAGAAAACGGGAGGTTAATCACCTCCAACCAGAATACTACAACTTATCCTACTACCACAAATATCAATCAAGGACCTAAAATCCTTAATAAAAATCATGGAGTGACAACAGATGGAGTAACTGATCAGGTTAAAAAGGTAAATGTTATGAATACTCCACCGCTAATAAACAACCAATGAAACAACAAATTTACTCCAAAAATAAATGCGGTGGATTTTAATCATCCAACAACAACAACAACAATGGCGAAACCCTATACGGTGGTCCAAGCGAGTAACCCAATGGATATCAAAACCAACCAAAACCAAAAACAAAAATGTAAATCTTTAATCCTAATAGGCAACGGTTCGATCGAGTTTTGGGCCACAATATACACCAAGCCAATGGACTAGAAATTACAATCCTAACTCGTTTTGTGGTTTCCACAAAATTCGGGCCATGACACTAGAACGTGTCATGACTACAATAAGTTCATGCAACGTTTTCAGAGGAACAAAGACAACTTTTCATAGATATGTTATTCGCAAATCCCACGTCACCAAAGACCAAATACTTTTACGGGCGTTTTCCATCAAAATGCTCCCCTCAAGATCTTTAATGATCCACTCCCAAATCACAATAACAATAGGTTAAATCCAAATGGGAAAACAAGGGTGTAATTACAGGAAACAATGATCATGAAGCCTCAACTTCACTAAATCCATTAGTTGTGCCACAATTAGGAAGTCAGCCATGACCTAAGATAGTCAGCTTAGTTGAGTTAGACACCAAACTACCCGTAGAGGCTGTAACAAGGACACGAGAGTATTCCTCTCAGCTGAGTCCAAGCCACCCGTTAGAGATAGACAATATCCAACAAATATTAGTAAAACCCGTGGGTGCCTATGATTTAATTAGTGATCTAACAAAAACCTTCTCGCACATTTCTTTTTTGGACTTACTAAAGAACTCTCCGCCCATGTGGGCTGCTTTTTTAGAGGCATTAGGTTTAGGTCATTTAATTAACATCACTCAACCTCCCGAAACATAGGTAAACCTATAGACTTTGATATCCACCCTGGGCAGCCGGATAGATATACCGAGTTTATATTCGAAATAGACAAAATGTTAAGCGAGACGTTGAGATTGACGCAGAGGTGATCCAGTCTTACATTTGCAAGTATGGATTTATAACAATTATGTGAAATGTGCGATGTTTGACGATGGGGCAAAGAGTTAGCATAGTCCCCTTCTCTTTCCTTCAAAAGCTAGGGTATGGAGAAATGAATTGTTCCACAACTCGAAATACGCTAAGAGGCTATGATAGCCTTAAAGCCACCTCGATTGGAACTATAATACTACCAGTCACCTTAGGACCCAAAAAAATCCTGACTAAGTTTTATATTATAGATCGGGAAACTAACTATAATATGATCCTCGACGACCATGGATACACCGTATGAAGGCAATCCCTTCTACGTTATTTCAAGAAGTAAGGTTTTTACACTTAGGAAAGATATTCGTAGCCAAAGGTGATCCAAAACCATTCGATATACACCTAGTTGACTTAAAGAAAAGACCAGGTGTTCACTCGGAGTTTGAACTCCCAACAAACCAACTTAATAAACCCACCGACGCAAAACTAGAAGAAAAGTTGGAACCTACAAATGCTCTTGAGACTATGAGCCCATTCAAGACATCCCAGCCCTCAAAGATGAGGCTAACATTGTAGAAATAGTATCATTAGGAACTACTACAAAAATTGTTGAATTACTACAATAGGATCTACTAATGTTCCTACCATTTGATTCTATAGGCATGGGATATACCCTAGGTGTTGGTTCTCTCCCCAGTAGATCTCGCATCGTGGAGGTAGAATATGTTAACACAACAAGTATCCTAGCGTCGTATTGTTATGTTTGTGGAGCCTATTTTCATGTTAGAGTATGGTACACCTTCCATGTGTTACACTCGGGTATTTTTACAGCGGTCCCGCTCGCCGGTGAGTGGGTGAGGGGTTCGGGGCGAAGCCCCCGAAGCAAATTTTCATGGGTGGTTCATTAACCCATGGGTAATGGGTAACCGTTATGGGCTATTTTTGGGCCCATGGTTTTTTCGGTCTTTTGCCCATTGTTTTGATACCCATGGTTTTTTGCCCTTGGTTTTGATACCCACGGTTTTGTATCAAACTGCTTAAGCAGTTTTCTATTTATATGGTCTTATGCATATGATAGATGTACAAGCAAATGTATTACAGATGTGTTTTGAATTCGGGTGTGAATTCTGTAGAGTTTGTTGAGCATAGCTCCAAACGGATCTGGGTATTGTATTGAGAGAGTGGAGGCTTGTAATAAAATCTGAGCAAGTGATTCTTGGTGGACGTAGCCCAAATTGGGTGAACCACGTTAAATCTTGTCTCTCTGTGTTGTGTTATTTATTCTACACTTTTATTTCAGATCTGTAATAATTTCTGCATATTAGTTTCTACTATTGCGATTCTGTGAGGGATTATTCCGCATATTTTATCTCTTATTTCCTAACAATTGGTATCAGAGCCTGGTTTGGTTTGCTAAAGTGTTGAATCGCAGGGAATTTTTTTAGCTTGAGTGTGAGCTATGGCAGATGAAGGAAGATCTAGGGTTGATAAATTCAACGGGTAGAATTTTAGTCTTTGGAAGATGCAGATGGAAGATTACCTTTATCAAAAGGATCTTTATACTCCATGTCGTCGAGAAGGTGAACAAACCCTCGAGTATGACAGATGCGGAATGGGATTTGTTGGATCGGAAGGCACTGGAACGATCCTACTGAGTCTTGCATCTTCGGTATTATTTAATGTCTCAAAGGAAAAGACTACAAAAGATCTAATGGATGCATTAGGAAGTTGTATGAAAAACCCTCTCGCCTCTAATAAGATATTTTTAATGAAAAAGTTGTTTAATATGAAGATGTCCGAGAATAGTTCAAGAAGTAGATCATTTAAATGATTTCAATATACGGTTGTGAATATGCTAGCTTCAAGTTACAATAGAATTTGATGAAGAAGTTAGGGATTTATTAATTGTGCTCTTTACCTAAGAGTTGGAATAGCTTGGTAATGGCGGTAAGTAACTCGGTTCACCTAACTCAAAGTTGAAGTTTGAAGATGTTATAGGGGTGATTCTAAGTGAGGAAATACGAAGAAGAAGCTCTGGGAATCTTCTACTTCAGTGGAATGCTTGACAGTGGAAACTAGAGGGAGACAAGAATAGAGGAAACCGTGGAAAATCAAAAGATCAGGAAAGGTCAAAATCCAAGAACAAGATTGTATGCTGGAATTGTGGAAAGCCTGGGCATGTAAAGAAGGACTGTTGGGAGCTTCGGATAAGAAGAAACAACAGAAGAAAACAAGGAGGCAAATGTGGCATCGGGTAATGTATGCGAGGATGCTTTGATTCTTTCTTTGCATAATATTACCGAATCTTGGGTTTTAGATTCAGGGGCTTCTTTTCATGCTACTCCACATAGGCATTATTTTGTTGATTATGTTCAAGGGGATTTTGGGCATGTTTTTCTTGGTGATGATGAGCCTTGCAGATAGTTGGAAAAGGTTCTGTTCTGGTTAAGATGTAGAATGGGAATACATGGCTATTGAAGGATGTTAGACATGTGCCTACATTAAGGAGAAATTTGATATCGGCGCAAGGGCAGTTGGGAAGTGATGGTGATCGTGATATTTACAGCAGAATCTTGGAAGGTTACCAAGGGTGCTCTTGTGGTGGCAAGAGGTAAGAAGGTTGGAACCTTGTATTTAACCACTGATAATACTAATGATTGTAATCTTGTGGCTTCAGATGCAGATACAACATTATGGCATTATAGGCTCGGTCATATGAGCCATAAGGGCATGAACATCATAAAGAAGAATTTGCCTGGATATACATAAACAGTTTGGATTTCTGTGAAAACTGCATATATGGGAAACAGAAGCAAGTAAGGTTTCTCAAGGTTGGACCTATGAAGAAAGAGAGTAAGTTAGAGCTGGTACATTCTGATGTGTGGGGGCCGGCTCAGGTATCATCTCTTGGGGGTTCAAGTTATTATGTTACTTTTATTGATGATGCAACAAGGAAAGTTTGGGTTTATTATATTAGACACAAATCTGATGTATTTGACACTTTTGTTAAATGGAAAGCCTTGGTAGAGAATGAAACAGGTCTTAAGCTAAAATGTCTCAGGTCAGATAATGGAGGGGAGTATTGCAGCAATGAATTTAATGATTACTGTTCTAAGAATGGAATCCGCAGGCAAAAGACGGTTCCAGGAACTCCGCAGCAGAATGGGGTATCAGAAAGGATGAACAGAACTATAATGGAACGTGCTAGGAGCATGAGATTACATGCAGGACTGCCTCTTTCTTTTTGGGCAGAAGTGGTGAGCACAGCTGTGTACTTGATAAACAGAGGACCCTCAAGTGCCTTGGATGGAGGCATACCTGAGGAGGCATGGTACGGTAAGAAAGTTGATTATTCATTTCTTAGAGTCTTTGGATGTGAAGTGTTTGTTCATATAGACAAGGATGATAGGACCAAGCTAGAGGCTAAATCAGAAAAATGTACTTTCATTGGTTATGGTGGTGATGACTTTGGGTTTAAATGTTGGAGTATTAAGGACAAGAAAATCATTCGGTCTAGGGATGTGGTCTTTAATGAGAAATTCATGTATAAGCAAATTACAGGAAAATAGGAAGAATCCAAGAAAGAATATGCAGTGATAGAGGATCTTCCGGATGGGAAAGTGACCCATGAATCAGTTCAGGAACCTATTCAACAGGAACCCCAAATTCCTACAGTGAGGAGGTCTTCTAGGGTAAGAAAAGAACTTGAACGGTTTTCTCCTTCTCTTTATTATTCATTACTCACTGATAGTGGAGAGCCAGAGAGCTTTGATGAAGCAATGCAGGTAGATGCCAAGAAGAAGTGGGAGCAAGCCATGGATGAGGAGCATCAGTCTCTTATGGAGAACCAGACTTGGGATTTGGTGAAGCTACCTAAGGCAAAAGAGCATTGCAGAACAAGTGGGTGTACAAAGTTAAAGATGAAGAAGGAGGAAAGAAAATATATAAGGCCCGGTTGGTGGTCAAGGGGTTTGCATAGAAACAAGGTATATATTTTGATGAGATTTTTTTCTCCGTAGTAAAAATGACTTCTATTAGAACTGTTCTTGGAATAGTGGGGCAAGTAAGACTTGCACTTAGAACAATTAGATGTAAAGACTGCATTTCTCCATGGTGATTTGGAGGAGGAGCTATATATGCAGCAACCAGAGGGCTATGAGGTCAAAGGTAAAGAGGAGATGGTGTGTAAACTGAAGAAGAGCTTGTATGGCTTGAAACAAGCTCCACGTCAATGGTATAAGAAGTTTGATAGCTTCATGATGGAGCAAGGTTATATTAGATGTCATTCTGACCATTGCGTGTATACAAAGAAATTTGAGGATGGAAGTTATATTATCCCGTGTTTGTATGTTGATGACATGTTGGTTGCAGGTAAAAACATGCAGAAATAAAAGTACTCAAGAAACAACAACTAAGTGAATCCTTTGATATGAAGGATTTGGGGGCAGCCAGACAAATCCTCGTATGAGGATAACTCGGGATAGAAGGAACGGAAGTTGACTTTATCTCAGAAGAGTACATTAAGAAGGTATTAGACAGGTTTAACATGCAGGATGCTAAACAGTTGGGACTCCTTTGGTGCCATTTCAAGTTATCAAAGGAGCAGCATGGTCCCAAGACAGAAAGGTGAAAGAAACCAGATGTCAAAGGTACCTTACTCATCAGCTAGCTGCGTTTGATGTATGCTATGGTGTGCACTAGGCTCGATATTGCCCATGCAAGTGGGAGTGTGAGTAGATTTATGAGTGATCCGTAAATAGCATTGGCAAGCAAGAAAGTGGATCCTTCGGTATTTGAGAGGAACCATGGGGATAGTTTCTATGCATGTTGGATCGACACCACTTTACGTGGTTATGTAGATTCAGACATGGCTGGAGATGTAGACAGCAGGAGGAGCACAACAGGTTATATTTATACAGTATGTGGGACAGCAATGAGTGGATTTCATGACTACATAAGCTGGTGGCTTTGTCAACCATGGAGGCTGAGTATGTTGCTGCCACAGAGGCAAGCAAAGAGATGATTTGGCTACAAAAATTGCTTGAGGAGTTGGGCATAAGCAGGAGGAATGTAAGCTATATAGTGATAGTCAGAGATTTATACACCTAGCTAAGAACTCTGCTTTCCACTCCAGGACGAAGCATATACAGTTGAGATATCACTTCATCAGGACAGCTTTGGAGGAAGATAAGTTGAAGTTGGAGAAGATTCATACCAGTCAGAATCCTACAGACATGATGACCAAGGTGGTCACAAGGGATAAACTAAAGCTATGTTCAGCTTTGGTTGGCCTTTGTGGATGACAGTGAAGGGTTGAGAAGCTTTCTCAGTGGAAACTAGTCTCCAAGTGGGAGATTGTTATGTTTGTGGAGCCTATTTTCATGTTAGAGTATGGTACACCTTCCATGTGTTACACTCGGGTATTTTTACGGCGGTCCCATGGGTAATCGGTGAATCAAGTTATGGGCTATTTTTGGGCCCATGGTTTTTTCAGTCTTTTGCCCATTGTTTTGATACCCACGGTTTTTTGCCCTTGGTTTTGATACCCACGGTTTTGTATCAAACTGCTTAAGCAGTTTTCTATTTATATGGTCTTATGCATATGATAGATGTACAAGCAAATGTATTACAGATGTGTTTTGAATTCGGGTGTGAATTTCAGAGAGTTTGTTGAGCATAGCTCCAAACGGATCTCGGGAATTGTATTGAGAGAGTGGAGGCTTGTAATAAAATCTGAGCAAGTGATTCTTGGTGGACGTAGCCCAAATTGGGTGAACCACGTTAAATCTTGTCTCTCTGTGTTGTGTTATTTATTCTGCACTTTTATTTCAGATCTGTAATAATTTCTGCATATTAGTTTCTACTATTGCGATTCTGTGAGGGATTATTCCGCATATTTTATCTCTTATTTCCTAACACGTATTCCCATTTAAATATTGGAATCTCCATTTTATTGGAGCTAAATGTCATCACGAAGTTGGGGCAAGTGTAATTGTTACTTCTCCGAGGGAAAAATCCTACCATTTTCCTTTAAACTAAAATTTGAATGTACGAACAACGGCACCGAGTATGAAGCCCTCCTCCTTGGCCTCATCTTAGCTAAGAGGATCATGTTGATAACATCGTGGTGTTAGGAGACTTGCAATTAGTAGCAAACCAAGTCTCGAGGTGTATGAAACAGAACCGAGCACTTACAAACTCTACAAAATAGCTTTATTGAATTTAAGCAAGGAGTTTGACTTCATATCAATTGAAGCAATCCCACGAGAACAAAATCTTCTCGCCGATTCAATAGCAACCTCAGGGTCATGCTTTACTCCAAATAGTAAGTTGGAGGATACCCATTTCATGGTATCCCTTCGTACGGAACCACTGGTAAAAACAATGTCAAATCCTCTTTTAACAAATAGAAATGAGAACAAATCTACTATCCTAGACCACATTGATAGTGATACAACCACTCTTGATTACTTAAATGCCTATGCAGTGTTACATCTCACCCATCACATGATAGATTTGTCTTTAATCCCACATTCATCTTCCTACTTCGGGAATCCCATGATAGAGCTTCCCCCACAAAAGGAACTCAACATATACGTAGTAGAAAATGGAGACGATCTGGAATTACCTCCATCCCCTCCTGAGTTTGAAGAAGGTAACACTTCTTTAATCGAAGAAACAATTGATATTAACATCGAAACAGAAGATGAACCAAGGATATTGAAGTTAGGATCCTCGTTAACTCCATCAGAAGTAGAAATACACACTCGAATCCTCAAGGAACATTAGAAGGATTTTGCATTTAATTATAAGGAAATGACAGGGGTTGCACCACACATTGTGGTACATAACCTCGTCACTAAATCAGATGCAAAGCCGATTAAACAAAAATTGAGACCAATGAAACCTAAGGTAGCTCTCATGGTGAAAGAGGAGGTAATAAAACTCCTCCAAGTAGGATTCATCAAACTAGTCGATTACTCTCAGTGGGTATCTAATATCATTCCCGTTCTCAAAAATAATGGGAAGATACGCATCTACATAGACTTCCGAGACATTAACAAGGCATGTCCTAAGGACGACTTCCCATTACCATCCATAGACATCATTTTTGATGAAACAACTCGATTTGAGATTTTGTCTCTCATGGATGGATTCTCGGGATACAATCAAATTAGAATATTCAAACAAGACCAAGATAAAACCATGTTTATAACTCCTTGGGGAACCTATTGCTATGTTGTTATGCCATCCAGTCTCAAAAACAATGGCGCTACATACCAACGGGCTATGACATATATATTTCATGATCTTATTCATAAAATTGCGAATCTATGTAGATGACTTGTTGGCAAAGGCCAAGAAGTGTTGTGACCATCCGGAAGTGATTCACGCCATTCTTTCACGTCTAATAGAATACTTGAGTCACGCTAAATCTAGAAAAATGTGTCTTTGGTGTAATGGGAGGGAAACTCTAGGTTACGTTATATCGTCACGAGGGATCGATGTTGACCCAACAAAAATTAAGGTTGTTCTCGAAATGGTCCCACCTTTAGATGAATCTGGAATTAGGTCATTTCTAAAAGCTTGGTGCAATCCGGAGATTCATCCTGGACTTAAGTTTCGCCATTCATCCAATCAACAATTTACTCAAAAAATATTATAGTATTGATTGGACCGATAATCTGAAACGAAGCTTTTAACGTAGTTAAGAATTTCATGTTATCACCACCTATGCTAATGCCACCTAAGCCGAGACCATCCTCTAATCTTATATTCACGAGCTACTAATATCTCGCTAGCCCTGCATGCAGCTAGCCTAAAAAGATGATGACAAGCGAGAATGCGCGATTTATTTCATTAGTCGAATGTTACTCGACTAAGAAACATGCCTACATGCAAGGTGGAATGAGAATTCCTTGCCATAGTCTTTTGCAACCAAACGCTTAAGACATTACATGCTAAATCAAGAAATAAGGGTCATTTAAAGACAGAGCATTTACGAACCTTCCTCACGCAAGGGTCCTTGTCTAAAAAGGATGGACGCTTTATAACCTTAATGGGTGAATTTGAATTAACATTTGTAAATCAGAAGTCCATGAAGGGACAAATCGTTGTGGATTGGTTAGCTGGTAACCCATTAGACGGAGGTGATCTAGTAGATCTGGATTTTCCCGATGAGTGCATATACTACATCGAAACCCGACCTTCTATCTCTGAGTGTCCTTGGTATACTGATATTATTAATTATATCATGGACCATACATATCCGGAAGGTGCTACACCGCAAAGAAGAAGGCGGTTACGCATTATCGTAGCTAAATACGTCATTATAGAGAAAGTGCTCTATCAAAAAGCATTCGATGCAATGCTTCTAATATGTGTCGACATAGAAGAATCCAAGAAGATTCTCCATGAATCTCACAATGGAATGTGTGGAGGTCACTTCATTGCCATGCCACCACTCATAAAATACATCGGATGGGATATTTTCGGCCTACTCTAGAACACGACGCAATAGAGTTTCAGACGAAAGTGTCATAAGTGCCAAGAATTCTCCCATGAGATTCACATGCTAGCACAAACTCTACAACCAATCGCTACTCCATGGCCCTTTTCTACGTGGGGCCTAGACTTGATAGGGAAATTCTCTCCCTCGTCTACAAATGGCCATAATTTCATAATCACGTCCACCGAATATTTTACCAAGTGGGTAGAGGCTATGCCTCTTACTACTGTACCGGGTTCTGTAATCACCAAGTTCATTTTGAACCAAATCATTTATAGGTACGGTGTCCCACAAATCATTATCTCAGATAATGGGACTTCTTTTAAGAATGACGAAGTTCGTGAATTGTGTAATAAGTTTAAAATAAGCCATCATAATGACCTCCTATATTACCCTCAAGCCAACGAACAGGCTGAAGCGACAAACAAAACATTAAAATCCATTCTTCTTAAAACGGTGAAAGAAAACAAACGAGATTGGAATTTGAAGTTATATCCGGCCTTATGGGCCCACCGAACCTCAATAAGAACACCAACAGGAGCAAATCCTTTCTCGCTGGTATTCGGGGTAGAAGCAGGTTCTCCTACTCGAGGTTGAAATACCTAGTCTCCATATCTTATTACAAGGGCATCCGGACGAAGACGCTTACAGAGAATCACGTCTCTCCCAACTAGAAAGCCTAGATGAAGATAGGTTAGATGTTGAATAGTGGCATAGAGTCTATGCTTTGACCGGATGTGTCGGTAGTATAACAAGGTCTACGAATGAGACATATATGAAGGTGATCTAGTTCTAAGGCTAGACAATTGGATCGATAAAAAGACCAGCGAAGGAAGGAAATTCGGCCCAAATGGTTGGGCCCATACCGAGTCATGAAGGACTATGGAAATGGTGCATATCTCTTATGCACACTAGAAGGTGAGGAATTTGGTGAAACAATCAATTCCCTACACCTTAAACGATTCTATGCATAAGCAACCAGCACTACTTGTATAATTATATCTACATTGCATCTTCATATAGTTAGGATCATTTTGTCCACTTGTTTCGTATAATTTTGTGATCAAGGAATTTATTCTCAAAGCAATTCATTACAAACTTATGATGGTATTGGCATAAACACTCTAATCATACTTCTTCATTTCCATGACATCATCAACTGTTTGAAATCATTTCATCAAATAAAGCTAGATATGACAAAGTCTTAACGGTAACCATACCAAGATCTGCAAGTTTGTTCTCACTTTTGGTTTCTTCCTAGGATAGGTGTCTTGCCTATGGTCTATTCTAGAAGCTTCATCATGTCACATCTATCCCATACGTATATCTCTTTGGAAGTAAGAACATACTGACACTTTGCTCAAGTAAACGAGTCAAATATAGATCAAACAGAAAATTTTAAATTTACACATTTCCTTGCCCCACCAACCTTTGGTGATGAGCTTGCGTCTCTTACTAGTGACGTAGGGTTGGGAAAGGATGGAAATTCCCTTACTCGCCTATGCCTTGCCCACGGTGATAAACCCACGCTTCTTACTAGTAGCATGGGGCAAGGTGTAGGGGGTCCTCTTGAAAAAAAAACATTAAAGGTCATAAACAAACAATTCAAATCTTGAAGTCTTGAGTCAAAAACAAATGAATCAGATGTCCAAAATTCCAAGAGAGTTAAAAACCCTAAAACCTAGATTTTGTCTACCATGTGGCCATCTACGGATCTAAGTCTAGATAAACCGCAAAGCAAGTTGCATCCCAAACTATGGAGTCACTCAGTAGAATAGGCTTGTAGCATCCTAATTTGGTTCCATCAAAACTTTGTCTATCTCTCATCACTATCATTCCAACACATTTCATAACTTGTGCCCTTTCTAGCTCTCGGTGATGAGCCCTCGCATCTTACTAGTTGCGTGGAGTTAGGAGTGGGGCAAGTTTATCTGCTCATCATACCGGCTTATCTTCACCACTTTGCCAAAACAGATATGAAGTATCAAAATTGCTTAAAGAAACTAAAAGTTCAAAATCACATTGTATTTACATTATCATATATCAGCACCATGAAATACAAAAAGAAGGTTAACATTTGTATCATTTGTTCTCCATTGCATACATTCTAAAAAGCATATAAGCATAACATCATAGTTTACATGTGGAAACAGAAATGGAAACAAGGTCATAGATGCTAAGAGTCTGATCCAAAAAGAATATATATATATAAATGGTCAAAATTCCTGTACAATGCCATCATGCGCTAAGCATGGTCAAAATGCTCAAAGAGCCCGGGAAATACAAAAACATCATACAAAAATCTAAGAGAGCCAAGTGGCTTCTCAACCCCTATGAGATCCCTCTGAGGGCCCACGCCTAGGACTTTGGCTATGCCGGCGCTCTGAGTGCACGGAGGGCTCACGATCCCGAGGGGCAGCTACGGTCTCACCATGAGAATGAATCCTCATCAGGCGCTCTGCTGTCCTATACCCCACCAACTCGGTGCACGGAGGGTAGACACCATCCTCGGCCACGTGCTGACAGGGGAAAAACATCGCATGCCTACCAAATGGCCAAGGCTCCCCCGCATCCACGGATAGCTCTGCACGGGTCTTCTCCATAGGGATCATCAGGGTATCGATGCATACCCGGTGAATCAGGTATCTCCACTCATCGACAGTCTCTGCAAGTAAAGGAGAAAAGCCAATTAGAAATAATCAAGAGATAAAATAAAACATGAAAAAAGGAGAGATAATAACTAAGGCAATCATAACTAGAAACAAACGTTAAAAGGAAGGATGATAACTCACTCAGATCGCTGGACCTCCAAGACGGATCTCTAGGATCGGCACTGCCACGATGCCGCCACCGACTAGTGTGCTCCTCCCGTGACCAGTGGAAACGTATCATCCTCGCTACGGACTCATCCTCCCCACTGTGGCCCCGAGAGAATGGTTCCTCTAAAACCGAGTCACCCTCTCTCGCACTCGCTCGTCCCTCTCTTCCTACATGATATCATGAGTGTCATGCCACTCAGGATCACCGTCCTCCTCTCCTCCCGACTCGCTAACCTCAGCCTTGGTCTCCTCCTCCGTCTCCCCCGTGAACTCCTCGGACTCAAGTCTATGTCAATAGGTCTTCGTATCAGGCGGATCGGCAAGAACCAAGTAAGGGTGCCCGAGGAGCACCGGCTCTCCTCAATCATGTACTACCCTCCCGGCCGCAATAGGAATGCCAGAATAACATTTGTCCAACCCCGGCCCTAGGACCTCCTCCGGCCTCTCGAACTCGACTCCGTACACCGGCACCACCTGGGTGAAGCATACCCATGTAAGGCAAAGCAACCACGAGGAACTTGGCCAAAAGGATGTATCTCCACCCTCCCTACCCTATCAACAAGCTACCCCGTGGTGGAGCAGAAATCAAAGTAAGAGCCTCCTCACCCCATAAGCCTTCCATGTCCCGATACGGTGTGGCCTCCATGTCATCCGTGGTCGGGAAATAATCGCTAGTGAGGTGCTCGAGCACCGACATGTCTTTCCATCGGCTGCCCTCGCAGCTCCGGGATCTCGCCACCTCTACACTCTCTCGCCATAGGGGATGAAGCACTCATAGACCCACTCATAACCGGTGGTTGGATGGCTCAAAGATCGCCCCGTAAATGGACCACCCTATACAAATCATGGTAGGTAGTCCCAAGTATGTCGACTCCTCGAGGCATAAATCGCCATGCCCCTCAACTGCGTGCAATGATGGGGGACCAACAATATAATAGAGTGTCTCCTCCCTTGTCCCTGATCAATCTCGAGTCAAGGATCCCCATAATGGCTTGATGAATCAAGGGGATGGGTAGGCTAGGAATAGACTGGACCCTCACCCCCTTCTTCAAACCAGTGGAGATAACTGCATCTCCCATGTACGAGGCCCATCGCGCTATCTGAGCCCGTGAACCTGCTGTCTCAAGGGTAAGTCGTCTCCCGATGATCGGGGACCCCAGGATATGGTAAACATCCTCAAAAGTGATGTTCCACTCACCTCGGACCCCTGGTAATCAGAAGGTGTTCTGATCAGCATCCCAATAAGAAAATAAGTCACAAAGTATGTGACTGGATGGTGCAACATGTGGGACGTGTGATATACACAGTATACCGGCCCTCTGAAGAGTGTCCTCCTCATCTTGCAAAAGGGAATCTAATACTGTTGGGAGCCAGTCCACTCTCTCTCTCTTGACTCCATCGAATGTACTCCTCCCTCGCCTGCATACACCCAAAAACACACAAAACAGAGCAAGTTAGCATCCAAATGACATTAGAAAAATCATGAAAACACATAAAGATGCTAAAAATGCAAAAACAAATTCAAACAAGTGTTCTTTTGGCATTCTGTGAAGAACCGCCACCCTAAGTAGGGCGGCGGTTTCACAACCGCTGCCTTAAAGGTGGTGGTCTTGTAACCACCACCTGAACAGCGGTGGTCATGTAAACGCCGCCTGTTCAGGTGACGGTCGTGTCCCAAAACCCACGCGGGTTTTGTACCCTAAAAGGGCCTAAAACGTAGAAAATGACAATTTTTAACTAAAACAAAGCCTACCCAAGAGTAGGCGCCCCCTAGATAGACCTATTAAAACTAACATTTTCAAAAATAACCCCCACGACAAACATTTTAGCATTAAAAATTTTGGGGGTAAAAACAGTAAATTGAGAAAAACTAACCCGTGATCTCGCGGATCGATGTTCTACTCATGGAGGCATGATCGCCATCTCATCATGAACGTTTTCACTCTATTGTCGCCGAAATCTGCCACCGTGGGTCCTAGAGCTCAAAATCAACCAAATCAACACGCGCAAATGAATAGGAAAATGGGCCCACTTTTACATATATAACAACCTGACTTGTTTTGAATGCCCTTTTCGTAGGTTTGGAGCGCCAACGGAGGTAAGTTCTTACCCCTGCACAAATGGTACGTCCTCATTTCACATTGTTTTAGTATTTATTTTCTCGATCTATTTTGTCTATCTCGCACTTGACTCTTCTTTTCATTTTTTGCAGGTAGCAGGAATTTTGGATGGCGGCATTTCAACACACGAACGTGTCAGGTATAACATCTAACTTCCCATTTCGGGACCGCCATACTTGGACCCACCGTTTTACGCCTCTTCATGGCTAAAACGCTTCTCCGAGGGGGCAATATGTACGTACCCAAAATTGTAGGGTACTACACCTCGGAACAACGTAACACGTGCCCCAATGATGATACAAGTCTCCTCGCAAGGTGTTCGGGATCCGGAAAATCTCTCCAAGTATGCATTAACATCCCGCATGCACCACTTAGCCCCTGTGTGCTTTATTCTCTTTTCCCCACTTTTTCTTTACATTTTGCCCTTCATTACGAAACCGCCTGCCTCGCCTGGCGGCGGTCTCGTGACCGCCACCCAAGAAGGGCGGCGGTCCTGTAACCACCGCCCTGCTCAGGGTGGCGGTCCTTCACGCGTTTTCTATAATGCTCTTTTAACATGAATCACATAAATTTTAGTGTTTACCAGCTTTTTTCACCGCCTTTAGCTTGTATTAATGATTTCGGTTCCTGGTATAGTTTTTGGCATTGTTTATGGTTTAAGAGATCAATTTGGTTTTTACCTTTGGGTAAATGCAAATGCTATAAATAGTTGGCTTGTGCTCAAGCAAATGGCCCCTCAAATTTTCCTCTCAATTTCTCATTTCAGTAGTTCAGTCTTTCATTTTTCTTAGGATTCATAGTTTTGTTCATTGCATGCTTAGTTAATGTTATTTTGCTATTAGAAAGCCACATATCCATCTTGTGCAAGTGCTGTCATTACTTCATGCAATCCATTAAAGTAGAACAGTTTAATTCTCAGTAGGAAGCCATTAAAGTTACAGGTTTTGCTCGTCAAATAGGATAGTTTCAGGTTCTGGATGTTTTATGTTGTATGACGCGCAATAAATCCCGATAGGAATCGCATAAGCCAAGCTCGTACTCTTGCGCTATCCCTCTCCTACTCGTATTGTATACTGGGCCCCGCATCCAAAGCTGCCTTTGTTCCAATATCTACTTCTGTTGATGCTAGCATTACATGCTTTTCTAGATCCATGTGAGCACGAAGGAACGAGGAGATCACACTGAGGGGACAAAGCCACACACACCATTGGATTCACCACTATTCTGCAGAATCCAGGTTCTAGCTTTCAAAGTTCTAGTTAGAAGCATATCAAATAGAGTAGCCAATCATTTCATTTCAATTAATTTTACCGTCAATATTTCCAGGAAGTCATGGGGATTGATAATTTCGAGAAACTATGATTCACTCCTCACTTCTGAGGTAGGATCGAGAGTCTTTCAAATAGATTAGATCAGTTATTTCATTGTTTAGAATAGGTTCACAATTGCACAGACAAGTAGCTATACTCAGTTGCTTTGTTTGTTTTAATTTGTTATTAGTTTAGTTGTCAATTTCTAGATATATCAAATAAGTTGCTTTTTCAATTTCATTCAAATAGTTCATCAGAAAAGTAAAAGTATAAAAATAGAGAAGTTATATATGTTGTAGATATATTTCACATAAGTTAATTTTACCTTGCTATAGTTATATTTACATTGTTGCTTTCAGTATGAAAATCACGGGACCTAGAGAGCCCGGAGAATACGTATTTGAGCCAATTGTGCCCCAACCCAATCTCACACATCGATAATTGATATAGATCAGAATCTTAGGATCCAAGTCTTCCGAACAACAAAAACTTACAACAGATCAACTTCCGTTAAACAGTTAAACATAGAAGACGACTAAGCGCACACGCTTTGGTCAAATCAACCAAACTACAGATTACCCTAGATACATATCCGCATGAATGTAGAAGGGCTTGAAAGAGAGAAAACGTTTGGTTATGATCCTTTAGTCCCACAACCAGACATAGGAGACACTCTCACGTACATGATACTAGCTTAAGAGTTCAGGTTGCACGAACGCCATGAGATACTCTAAAATATCGCACAACTATTAATTCTTAATATAGAGGTTGAGAAATCATACAACTATTAGATACTAGGGATTAGGGACTGATTCCATACATGACCATAGCATGTCCGTAATAACCACTAGTCTACGGTTGCGACACACAAATCCCACAACCCAACGAATCCATAAGTGAATCAGACATAGATATTGGCTTACGCACATTAGTATTCGATCTACTCCACTTCCACCTATCATCATCGAACAGTTATCTGTGTTAGATATAGCAGCTAATAAAGCTTAGGAGTTCGGACTAGACTGCATAATCACCCGTAGAGTCCACTCTACCCATCATCCACCCTATGACCCATGTCTCGAAACATACACGAAACTATCCTAGGTCATTTTCCACGTATCCCACAAACCATAGACCGAATCACGCAAGAGCTCAATATTGATTGGAGCCTTTGATTAGTCATCCTTGCCAATCGATCTATCATAACACTCATGTTAGGAGGGCCTTCTTTGCCTTAGATTTTAGTTTCCACTAGTGCGCGTCGAAGACATAAGATTGCCTAACTAGTTTGTCTCGCATCCCACACGTATTCCATCCCCACGGCTATCTCGGCACGAACTCGGGAAGTTAGGTGCAAGGAAGAGTTACTTGTAGATGCCCACGCTCAATTGTCACTTTTCCATCATACAGAGCCCATGTGCCATCCCATCAATCCCATCATCTTTGCCATCGTTTCCCAAATGCTAACCCTTTTTTATATGAAAAACACAAATGTAAGAAGGTTTGTAAATTCATTTTATTACTATTCTATGGTAGCACTAAAAATGTAAAATATGGCAATAAATTCGGAGAAAAAGTAAGCTTCCACTGGGAAAGAGTACACCCTATAATAATTCGTAGAAGCTCCAATATAGACAAAAATATACAACATTTTCAAATTCATACTAGTAGACGGTGTTTTTCTTATGCTTTTTAAGTCTTTGGGGGTTTCAATGGTAACCCCCATGTCCTGGTGAATCATTCCCGTGAAAGTGGTATTCTCACCATACAAAACTTGATGGCTTTAGTAAATATTTCTAAGAAAAAAACTGTTCTTTTGGTGCTATTCTCTAACCCCTTTACTATGGATATAACAATTATTCATGTTTTGGGTGGTAAATTTTTATTAAACCTAACATATTAGTTGCATTAGTATGCACAAATTAGTTAGCTATGTAAGTATAATTGAAACTAACACCTAGTATCTTCAATACAATGCTAAATTAAACCTATGCTTCATTATGCTAAGAGCTTAAACAAAGCTAACCTATCAACATCTCTACATTAAACATGAAATGAATATTTCAAGCTAATATGCTTAAAAACTAACTTCTATCTCTTCTTGAATGCTAAATAAGATGAGATTGAACCTATGTAGATCTGTAACAATCAAAGAGTTGCTTATGTTCTTGAAATCCCAAGGTTTCTAAGAATGGATTCTTGTCAAGTCATGGCTACAAGACCACTTGACATATCTCCATATGACTTCAAAACTTGGGTGGATGAATGCAAGAAATGGAGAAGGCTATCTCCTCTAATGGAAGAATGTTGAAAGATGATAAAATGGCTATAGTGAATACTCTATACTCATTTAGGTGCATCAAGGTGTAAGAAGAAAGGTAGGAGGAGGGCTCTTTATATACCCCAATGGATAAAAGAATCTCTACATCCCTTTACATGTGGGATAATAGAGAGGTTGGGTTAGTTGTGGATAAGGGAGGTTTAGAAAGGGTTGAGTCAACCTTAGGAGAGTTTATTTTTTCCTTTAGTGACTCATGGGGTTTGAGGGGATTTATTAATTAACCAAAGTGATTAATTAATAGGTGTGCAAGCTTATATAAGCTTTTTAGAGGAATAGTTAGTATGATTTATGTTATGAGAGGATTTTAATCAAATAAATGATGATTTATTGATTAAATAGAAGAGATAATTAATTAATTAAGAATAATTAATTAATGTAGATAGAAAGGGGAGCTTAATTAATTAGAAATAATTAATTAATCTAGATAGAAAGGGGAGTTGATTAACAAAATGTCGTTAATTGGCGTCATTTTTGGATAGAAGAGTTAATTAACTAACGTAATGTAATTAATTAACGATGATAGTAGAGAAAATGTGTGATATTGATGATATGTCATCAATTTGCGGGAAAGGGTATAATTAACACAATTTAAGTATTTAAATTGCTTGAGCTAAATTATAGGTGTCTACATTTTCCCCTCTTTGAGGTGGCGTAAGTGATGCCACTTCAAAGATAGTAGATAGATAAAATTTTGAAGGCGTAGAAGAAAAATTAGTAGAAGTGAGAGATGCCCCCTCGAGTGTCGATGGGGTGATGAAAGAAGGCGATTGACGATCGAAAAGGTGAGAAATGGATAGAAGAATGGGTAGGGCGGGATGCCCTAGGTGAATCAGAAGAATAGTGTTGATATGAGGGTGATGTAGAAGAAATATGGAGAAGCAGAGAGAAGAACTAGCTTTCATCCCTTGCATTGGCAACAACCTTAGTGTCATCATATTTCCAAAGATCTACGTCATCGGTCCTTATTAAAAATATAAGCATACAACAAAAGTAGGATGACATGAAAATCCATACTACAAATAGTTGTTCATTTCTAAAAACACCCACTCAATGCAACATACAAAAAGCAATGTAATATGAGAAGGAAACAAGCTTATTTAATAGGAAAAAAGTACAAACACACATATTCCAACCAACAACGGTCAAGATGATTGTAAAAATGTTTTGTTATCAAGATGAAGATCCCCAAATGTTTTGATTGAAAACAAGGGTGAAAAATGATGCCCCTAGCAAGGATACATGTAAGGGGAGATGATAAAGGACGTTTGGGTCCAATGATAAAGCGTTGGTGCGTAATGAAACAATATCAGGAAACTAGATGTGCCCCCAGTACAGAGAGGAGACAAGCAAAGCTAGCTTTGTAAATGGTTGTAAGTCGATGATATGCCATTTAATTTGTGAACATGTAAAAATTCCAACAAGATATGGAATGAATACCATGCGTAAGACACAATTTCATCCGCTATGAGCTGGTTTACCTATTTTTGTAAATTTTACAATTTTTAGGATTTTTGAAAAAGTTTTAATTTTTTTGGATTTTGAATTGATTTTTAAAATTAAAAAAATAGACTTTTGACAATTTGATAGAGAAGAAGTTAGAAGAATCAGCAAGAATCTCCCAAGAGAAAAATAAATGCCGCAGGGAGAAGAAAGAAGCAACATGTGACGAATAATGCCATAAAGACAATGAAAATATTAACAAAATAATTATTTAATAAAAAATAATTATTTGATGAAGTGTGCAGAAGAAGCGACATCGCTAGGAGCAATACAATTATCCTAGTGAGAATAAATGAGTACCAGGTGGCAAATAATGCCCCAACACGATGAAAAATTAAATAAAATAATTATTTAAATAAAATAATTATTCACAGCGAGTAGAAGAAAAATTAGAGTGTGATGTTATATGGTTTGATTTCACACTTTGTATGTATCATGATGATAGTTGAGATGTTTTTACCACATGTGTTTGATTTTTACATGATAGATCCATAGATGATATCAATTGTATTGTACATGTGATGCTCTAGATTAGTGGACGGGATGACACGATGATATTGGTGGGAGGGGATAGATTTTGATATTTGCAATCCCTCTTGCCCCCATTTGATGATACAATATGCGATGATTAGCTTAACATTCATGTATGATGTATACTTAGTTGTTTATTTATATATGATGTAGAGATGATGTTAGATGTGATGATATTTATGGAGATATGATGATGTGATAACAAAACTATGTACATGTGACAAATAGACACAAGCAAATGTTAACAAACTTAACCAAATATATAGTGCTAACCAACATGAATTAACATAACCATGTAAAATTATTTACAAGCATGAAAAAAACGTGCTTCATATGTACAAGTAAGAATGAATCTAATTAAGCAAGAAAATATGAATCTTATCAAATTATGTCTAAGCAACAAACTATACAAATGTACAAACAAACAACAACTATACAAGAAAACAATGTACACAAAAAAAGCAAGAAACAAGATAAAGTAAGTAAACTAAAGTTATGTTTTTGTAAGATTGTTTTGTGAAACACTTTTCTACTGTTTTTGTGTTTTGTGTTTTTCTATTATTTTGGATTTTGATCATATTTGATTTTTTTGCAATTTTCAAACATATTTGAATGTTTTTGCAATTTTCAAACATATTTGAATGTTTTTGCGATTTTCAAACATATTTGAATGTTTTTGTGATTTTTGAACATATTTGAATGTTTTTGTGATTTTCTAAGGTTTTCCAAAGCTATGCACAGGTAACCAAGAAACATGGATTCCCTTAGTGTTAGACAAATAATATACCCAGGTAGCCACGTGTTTACAAACGGGAAGGTGAAACCACACAAGTGCCCCTGGTGATAGATGGGAATATAAACAAACCATCTCTTCATAGATTTATAATAGGAGAAAAAGCCGGATAAGGGCTCGAAATGATAGGTTCACAAGGAATTTTAGATACGGTGTGGAACCAGCCCTAGGCTAAGTAATAGTACCCTCCAAATACAAGATGCATGTGAAAAATGAATCCTCCCAAGTGCTAGAAACCAGTTTTCACCAAGGGACCTATCCAGAGTGCCACAATTGCGTGGTTTTCACATATGGATGACCTGATTTCTCTTTTCCTTTTTCTCTTATTTAATTTTTTTTTGTATTTTGATCATTTTTACTCTTTTTTTTGTTTTCTTTTTCTGATTTTTGCTCCATGTTTAAGAATAAAACCACTTAAGGTGTGTGACATTCATAGGTTCACGAAACTCATCACCATTGGGATGGGCAAGTATGTATGCTCCCATACTGTATTTGTCCATAATGACGTAAGGTCCTAACCAATGCAGTTTGAAATTGACTTTCTTCTCTCTTTCCGCCTTTGTGTGTTGAACTGATTTTCCTTTATGACTAAATCTCGATCTCAAACTAACGAGGTATGTGTAGACACCAAAATTGGGTCACACTCCCTTTAGTCCCCTATCGAAGAACCAACTTAAAAGCATTCACATAACCATGACCCTTATACCCTACATTATAATTAATTTAATTATTTACAATTAAATTAATACCCATCCTCACCCCATTATTAATTTAATTAATTTAATTAAATGGATGCACTCCTCACCAAGACACCTCACCATATACCTATTCATAAGCATGTTTCCATAAATGAATAAGACTTGGTTCAACCCTAAAAAGTAAGGCCTATTATTCCTCTAACCACCTTCCCGCTCATAAAAACATAACGTCCATTCTGATCTATGAATAAATGAACAGACCTGACCCAAATGATGGGAGATCTGTCATTTTTAGTAAACCTAGGGAATCCCTCCTTAATCGACACGGTCATCTCGAAATTGACACTACCAACCAAGGACCGTTGTCGGTTACCATTGATTCACTTGAGGAACCTTGTGGAAAGGGTTGTCACATTCTGGAATCAAGGAGAGAAGAGAGTTGCATACAAGCGTGAGAACCGAGCCTTTTGACACCTACAGACATCCATAGCCAACACCAGGACAGATCCAGAGGTATTGCACTCACAGTAACATTCTAGGAAGCACTATCGTGGTACCAAACATCATTCCTCTGATCAACCGTCATCACCATCCATCCATTTGAACCTGCACCATAGTAAGTACACATTTTTACCTGCATCATCTATTTCTACTTCAATCTATTAGGTTTCTTTTATTTTGTTATCAGTTTCCACTTGCACCCTCACTCCCCTACCATTTACTTGCCTATAAACTTAACCATTCCTCCACCCACACCATTAAATCACCTATATTTGACTATTACACATATCTGAGTATAACTAAGATTCATACAGACCTCTCCACCCCACTTTTGTCTCTGTTGAACCACAAATCAACCTCTACAACTAGATCTTTTTGAGTTTCATCATCCCGCCTCTACCGATGTTGATTCCTCATGACCGTCATCGGTTTTTCCTAACCGTGATCGGTCATACCGACCAATGTCGGCCTCTATGTCTGTTAACAATGTGTAAACCAACAATCACCTACCTACCAAAAACCCTAAAACCTTACCCAACCCTACTAAGACCTTTATCGTGACACCGAACCACCCGAATAACTTGTAACCTAACCCGAATACCTTGACTGCATATTTTTTTAGTATTTAATTGGATCGACATGGATATTGATATGAGGTACCTAAATCAGAATACTAGTACCAGATCCATTTATGTACGTATTTTAGTTATTTCATATTTGTTTTATAAAAACAGTGGATTGAAAACCTTCTAAGGAGTATCACACTTCTTGGATCTAGCATACGCTAGGTAGTCCACTGTCATATATTATTTAACTCTTCTTTGGTGGTCTTGTTTTCTATTTCAGGTAGTTCCTCCCATCCAAAAGGAATCTCTCACAGTCAAGCATCGGATCGATAAGTCATAACGCACGCATCAACCTCCAACTAACCAACATAACATGTATTCCTCCTCATCCCATAACATTATCTGTTTCGTCACATTCCAAAACGTAAAGAAAATGGTGAAACATTTTGGCATGCCTAGTGGGTTTTGAAAACACTTGCATTGCATTCGATTTGTTCCATTTTTAGTTCACATTAAAATGAGGGAAACCTATATGCTAGAATTGATGCTCAACTGATGATGGTTGACACAATTGAACCGTAGATATTACTCTTTTTTTACCAAACTAAAAAATATGAATATACAAATTTTCTTAAATGACATCTTAACTGGGAATTCTCACAACGATCACATGATCGGAGGATTGGCGGTGTACTCCCCCACTGGTTATCTTTGTCTAATACCCCATCGAGCGCACCCCCGCCATAACATAACCCGAAACCTCACCTTTTAGACATCTTTCTTTGTAGGATGCCTTCCTAGCCGAAAATTCTATTCTGAATTCACATGGTCAGTTCTAAATATCATAAGCTAAACAAATATAAGAAAACCACTCTTAGGATCATGTTTTTCTTCTTGAATTGTGTTTTGAGGTGTGAGACTGTGAATCTACATTATCCTTCTTCTTTGCACACTTCACCATCGTAGTTGGAGTATTCTGATTTTGTCCGAGGGTACTAGGGCCCCATATTTTCATTCGAGATTCCTGAGTTTGACTCTTCACTTGGTTTAAATTCACAAAATCTAGTTTCTTCATCACTCTGTCATTTCACAATAGCTCATTTGTTGGTCCAATGGCCGTCATCGGTTAACATCTTACCATCGTCAATTAAACCTAATTGGTGTTGGCTTTTGGCTTTCTAGTTATTTTTTTGGAATAACCTTGATCACTCCTATTCTGTTTTCTTTTTGGCCCTAAGGGTACCATCTGGCATTGGTGTGTGTGACTGTCCAGTCATCATCCACATCACCTAGGTGAGTCATCTTGCCTTGCGAGAGTCATAGGTCTTAGGAAGTCAAATGACAAGTGTCAGATTCTGTCATAGAATCTGACATTGTCATTTGCATCAATGCGTCATAGGAGTTACATTCCTTATTTGGAATTGTAACTCCTCTTCTAGTGGCATCATATGCGTCAGTCAACGTCATATGCGTCAGTGGCATCATTGAGTTTCTTTCCATGTTTAGGCATGGGGGTTACACAACACCCCTATTTGTACTTCCTATTTTTCGATCTATGAGCATGAGTAGACCCATTCTTCTTACTTGCAATCTTCTTTCCATTGTTTCGAATCTTGCATATTGCGTTGGCTTGACGTTACCATCAGAGTGCAACTTCGTTGTGGTGCATCACTTTTCGACATCGGTTCTCGCGAATCCCTCTTTCATGGTATCAGAGCTGGTTTTGGTAAATGTGCACTCTTCATTTCTCAGTTGTTTATTACTTCTAGTTTCTTCTCATTTCCTCGTGTGCAAGTTTTTTTTTATTATCATTTTGGAATTATTGCTCACCTCGTATTGAGGTTTCAGCAGTTGCAAGTTAAGGTATTTGGTTGGTTTTCTTATCAGCTGAGTTCATATTTGGATATTTCTAGATCTTTGTGGCTATTGTTTCTGGGTTGTTTGTGTGTTTCTTACTGGTTGTGTTCAGATTCAGCGCCTACAGGGTAAAAGAAGAGCTTGTTTTTGGCGTGGACCTGTGATTACTAGTTGGGATCGTTGTTTTTTCTTCACCGGTGTATACTCAGACTATTCTGAGCTTTTTCCTCATCGTTGTGGTTCCTTGCTATCTCGAAGTTACCTCTGCCTGGTCTCAAACGTTTTTGCAAACCTACTCACGTTTTTACCTGGTCTCTCACATTTTTGCAAAACCTCTCACTTTTTTGCTGGTCTCTCGGGTTTTTGCAAAACTTCTCACGTTTTTCCCTGCATTCGAGCATTTTCAACTTTTACGAGGACGTTTTTTTGGGCCTTTTTGAGTGTTTTCTCCCTTCCAGGTGTTTTTTTACCTGTCCTCAGTGATTTTTCTCCCCTGGCTGTGTTTTCTCCTTTGTTCCAGGCATTTAAACCTGTTCTAGGCGTTTTTCTATCCCCTAGCTGCATTTTCAATCCTGTCCTAAGGCATTTTTCTCTCCTTTCCTGCATTTTTTGCTCGTTGTTCTGGCATTTTTGAACTGTTAAGGTGTTTTTGGGCTGTTAAGGCGTTTTCTCCTTCAAACTGAAGCGTTTCGGAATGTTCGGCATTTTTCTTACAAAGTGGACGATAACTGCATTATCTATTTTTACCTGCCTTTCATCCCCACGTGGCCTTCTCATCCGCTGCCAGGTAATATCTCTCTAAAAATACGTTTTTTATTCACTTTTCTTAAAAAAACGTGGTTGCATACTTTTTATCTTATCACTCTTCTAAAAACATGTTGTTTCATTACTTTTAAAAGGTATAAGGTAAAAACATTACATTTTATTGGCATTGTAAGTTTTTTGGCTTGTTTTATTAACCTTCCATCGAGTGTCGAAGACGAAGGGTGAGGTCCGGATTGGCAGGTGGCTAATCCCCCTCACAATAAAAAAACCCTATATAATTCCATGCCATTTCCAACGGGCATACATACGACACCCTTTGCATGCGTTTAGGGCACTTTTTTAATCCGTTTGCAGGCTTATTGGCTTTTTCTCATCAGTTGCGGGAATTAGTTTTTGCTATAACTTTTGACTCGTTGCTCGGTTTTGAGCACTTCTTTAGTCAAAGTTGCATGTTTTTTTTCACTCTAGATGATGGGATAATTAGTTTTGTAAACACACTAATTTTATAAAGTGCCGCATTCAGGGGGTGTCTTTTGTATTGCTTCATTCAAACTCATTTTTTCTTGAGCTTTATTCTATTTCTTTTTTTGTGGACTTGTGAGCACATCCGCCATAGTCTTACAACAAAGGGATTCTTTCGTCCGACGTGAGACATTGTTTCTCACAAAGCTCTTTCTTCCCCCTCTTGCTTCTCTCTTTCGTGCTTGCTTGCAGTGTCGATCTGTTGTGCCCTACAAACCTTGATTGTTTTCTCCACCATTGCGCATTATTATGCTAATTTCAAGGTGAGTGAAAAACTCGGTTCTCAAACACAGTTCAGATCCATGGTTGTAATCAACGCATTGAATTATAAAGTGCCAAACTTAGGGGGTGTAATTTTATTCAGGGTGGTTATTTCCTTTTCTCTCTCCTTCCTTCGCATTCCTTGGTTCTATCTCTTCATTATGGATATCTCTAAAGTACCGGTGCTCACACCTTTTAATTTCTTCGAATGGAGATCTAAAATTATTTTTTTTTTTGCGAAGTAAAGGGTTATACCGAGTTACCATGGGGTTAGAGACCGAACCTATTGATGAACCCGAAAAATCTAAATGGTTCAACCGTTGTGATGAAGCCTTAGGTCTTATCTGTATGTCCGTCTCTCCCGACTTGCTCTTCCACATCGAAACTTCCTCAACACCCGATCAAGCGTGGAAAACACTCGATGATATGTTTGGGAAGCAAGATGACATGAGAGCGCATGAGTTGGAGAACAAACTACTAGGGTTAAACCCTAGTGACTTTGAAAACCTATAGGCCTTCTTCTCAAAATTTGTCCACACTAGAATGCTTCTAAAGGAATGTAAAGTGGATAAGAAAGACTCTCAATTGATCTTGTCGATTCTTTCTAAGTTAGGTCCTAAATACTTTGTTTTCATTTCAACTTTTCACACCACGAAAGCCGCCTTGGGTAGTACTTGGACTATGCCCTCCTTTGACAGTTTTTCGTCCCAACTCATTCGAGAACAGGAAAAACTCATTCAAATGGGGACTCTAAAATCCAAGTCACATGCCCTTGTGGCAAATAAGGGCAAGAAAAATGAAAAGAAGAAAGAAACTAAGGACCAACCTAAGAAAGAAACCAAGACCAACCAACCCCCAGTTAAGCCCATCACTCATACTTCGACTTCTGAGCCTAAAGCAAAGAAGGAAAAGTATAAATGCTCCTATTGTAAGAATACTGGCCATGATGAGAAACATTGTTTTCAGAAACAAATTGATCACTTAACTCATTTACTTGAGAAGAATAAAATAAGTGTTCCTGAATCCGTTAAACAAAATGCTTAGAAAGGCGAGTCCTCTAATGCAAAGGAGACTAAAAATGAAAAGAAGAAAGGTAAGGCCCTCGTAGCTAGATCAGCTCCATCATCAACTTGGATTATCGATTTCAGTGCCTCGCACCACATGGCTTCTTCAGAGGTTGAATTCTCTAGCATTGAACCATGTGGCATGTCCCAAATCACGTTGGGTGATGACACTCATGTGTCGGTTTCCGGTAGTGGATTCAGTAGAGATTGAAGGTGGAACATTTAACCAAGTGTTGAGTGTTCCCAATCTCTCTACCAATATCCTATCGGTTTACCAAATCACCCACCTTGGTGAAGGAATGCGAGTGGAATTTGGTCCTAACTTAGTGATTATTCATGAGCTTAACTCTGACTGCACTGTGGCTAAGGGAAAGGCAGATCACCGTTCACGGTTGTATACCTTTTCCCACTTCTCTTCTGATTCGACGCCCAATGCCTTGCTCACTCATGCAAATGAGGTTAGCAAGTTATGGCATGAGCATTTTGGGCATCTAAATTATCATTACCTTGAACAATTGAGCCAAAAAAATGGTCAATGGGCTACCCCGAGTTAAGTTTTCTAAGGGTCTTTGTGAGGGTTGTACCCTTGGAAAGCACCCTGAAAAAATCTTTGACAAGGGAAAATCCTGGAGAGCTACTCGTCCCTTGGATCTTGTTCATAGTGACGTTTCTGGCCCTTTTCCGTCTCCTTCTTTTACTAGAGCTCTATATATACTAACCTTCATTGATGACTTTTTGCGTTATACTTGGGTATATTTTCTTAAGCTTAAGTCTGAAGTTTTTGAGCATTTTCAAAACTTTAAGGCTCTTGCTGAGAAACAAGTGGAATGGTCTATCAAGGTTCTTCGAACCGACAATGGAGGTGAGTATGTGAGCAACAGGTTTGAGGATTTCTGCACTTCTGAGGGGATTGCTTTGTAGCGTACAGTTGCTTACAGCCCTTCCCAAAATGGAGTTGCAGAAAGAAAGAACCGAACTTTAAAGGAGATGGCTACTTGTATGGTTCACTTGAAATCTCTTCCTCCACAGTATTGGGCTGAAGCAGTGAATTGTGCTTGTTATATTTAGAATCGTGTCCCACACAAGGTAGTAAGAGGGATGACACCCTTTGAAGCCTGGTTTGGACACAAGCCTGATGTCGAGCACTTTCGAGTCTTCGGATCCAAGGCTATGGCTCGGATTCCCAAAAATAAACGCAAGGCATTGGATCCACAATCCAAACCTTGTATCTTTGTGTATCCTAATGGCGTGAAGGGATATTGATTGTTGAACCCTACCACCCATGAGCTTTATATTGAGAGGAGTGTGAAGTTTGATGAGTCATCCTTGACTTCAACTTCCACTGAGGTCCTTTTGCCCACTGATTTAGATTCGAATCTTCAGATGATGATGTTGTTGAGTGAGTTCCACCTCTCCCTACTCCTCTCGATCCTCAAAATTCTAATTCTTCTGATTCTGACAGTAGTGATGATGAGGACTATTTCCCTTCTCACTCAAGTGAATAATCTTCAGACTCTCGAAGCTCGAGCCGCTTCGGGACCTCTTTGGGCCAGAAAACTTTACAGAGTGCTGGAGATTTAGTTGGAGATCTTTTGGATGAGAGACATACTCACTCAGACTTCACTGGACCTCACTCCTTCTTCACCTCTACTTCTGATCCACCATCTTTCCACGAAGCTTCTAGGATTCCTGAGTGGGATTTTTCCATGGATGAGGAGTATTCCTCACTCATAAAGAATGACACTTGGGATCTTACCCTTCTTCCGAAAGGAAGAAAAATTGTTCGGTGTAGGTGGGTATATTGAACAAAGTATGGAGCTGATGGAGAGGTTGAGAAGTGTAAAGCATGACTTGTAGCTAAGGTTTTCTCCCAGGTAGCTGGGGTTGATTACTCAGAAACCTTTGCTCCGGTTGCGAAGATGACTTCCATTCGATTGACCCTTGCCATCGCTACCGCTAACAGATGGGAAGTCCACCAGATGGATGTTAAGAGTGCCTTCCTTCATGGGGACCTAGAGGAGGAGATCTATATGGAACAACCTCGGGTTATGTCCATGATCCATCCCTCGTTTTCAAATTAAAGAAGTCTCTCTACGGCCTTAAACAAGCCCCTCAAGCTAGGTATGCCAAGATGGACTCCTTTTTGCTTGCATCAGGGTTCACTCGGTGTCACTCTGACCCAAATGTGTATATTTCGCAATAGGATGACTCTATGCTTATTCTTGTTCTCTATGTTGATGACTTGTTGATCACCGGTAGCTCTTCCTCTATCATTGATTCTCGTGAAGATCTCCTTCGCTAACAAGTTCTCCATGTATGACTTAGGATTGTTTCGTTACTTTCTTGGGATCCATATTTCACAATCTGACTCAAGAATTATGATCTCGCAGCCTAAGTACTCTCTTGATTTGCTTTCTCGGTTTCACATGTTTGACTTGCAAGTCCTCACCTACTCCTTTTTTCCTGGGATTAAGTTGGTTTCGATTGCTCTTCCCCTTGGTTGACGGTACCCTTTATCGACAGTTGGTGGGAAGCTTGATCTACCTTACTCACACTTGGCTAGATCTATCGTATGCCATCGGGATCGTGTCTAGATTTATGCAGGAGCCTCATGAGCTGCACTTAAAAGCAGAAAAGCGGATCCTTCACTATGTTTGTGGCACTCACACAGATGGTATTCATTACTTAGGAGGGACTGAGATTGACTTGGTTGGATTTACACAATCAGATTGGGCGGTGATCTAGATCATCGAATTCTACCTTAGGCGCAGTTTCACTCTTGGTTCAAGTCCATGTCGGTTGGTATAGCAAGAAACAGAACACCATTTCCATATCATCGGCGAGAATCGAATACGGAGGAGCAAAGCTTAACGCCGCTGCCAAGGTTTGTTTGGTTACTGTGGTATTATGACAGAGTTTGGAATCCACTTTTGGTGGCCTACCATTATCTCTTTGTGATAACATGAGCACTATCTTGATTTGTAGAAATCCCATTCATTATCAATGGACAAAGCACACATTGAGATTCATATGCACTTCATATGGGAACTGATACATGAAAACATCATCGACATACAATATGTTCAGACAGCTGATCAAGTTGCAGACATTTTCACCAAGCCCTTCACTGAGGTGAAGTTTCTTCACTTGTGGTCTCTTCTTGGGGTGAGGTCTCTACGGCCGCCCATCTTATTTGGGCTATATAGTCCTCCTTCTTCTCCTCTTCTTCTTTCCAGAAATATGTTGTTTGTACATGGGCACCTTATCAGGCCTTTAGTTGCTGGGGCCCATTGACACATATTTCTTAGTTGTCTAAGGGAGTCTTCTTTTCTGTTCTGGCTTACCTTGACCTCTTCCTTAACTTCAATGAAGGGGGTGTTGGTGTGTGTGACTGTCTAGTCATCATCCACATCACCTAGGTGATTCATCTTGCCTTGCGAGAGTCATAGGTCTTAGGAATTCAAATGACAAGTGTCAGATTCTGTCATAGAATCTGACATTGTCATTTGCATCAATGCGTCATAGGAGTTACATTCCTTATTTTGAATTGTAACTCCTCTTCTAGTGGCGTCATATGCGCAGTGGCATCATTGAGTTTCTTTCCATGTTTAGGCATGGGGGTTACACAACACCCCTATTTGTACTTCCTATTTTTTTGATATATGAGCATGAGCAGACTCCATTCTTCTTACTTGCAATCTTCTTTCCATTGTTTCGAATCTTACGTATGGCATTGGCTTGAAGTTACCATCGGAGTGCAACTTCGTTGTGGTGCATCACTTTTCGACATCGGTTCTCGCAAATCCCTCTTTCACCATCCTAATTCCCTCTCTTGATATTTCTATCATACACGTTTCCCCATTAACATAGTCCTCATTCTTGTTTCACTTCTTAAACTAGTGTTTTTCCATGAAGAATCGCATCAATTTCGTGACTGACATCAATTCCCCATCAACCGTCATCAGTCATCCTGAACAACGTTGGTGTCTCGGTTTGGTTTTAAAATTCAAATATTGAATGAATTCACCCTCCCAGCCTCATTTTTCCTTTGTCCCTACAATTTTTACGTGTTATTTACAAAATATAGTCTTTCCAAGTCAACACTTACATGGTGTTACCCCCGAAACCAAACTAACGCTCTTCTATTCCATGCTAGCCATCAACCACTCCCACCTAGTCCTTCACCACCTTTTGTTCTATCAACCATGGATCCAACCATGCCTACCACCATTACTATAGGTAATGAGGAGTTCGCATACGAATCCTTAATCAGAATCCCGTAGCCTTACAATTCTACATTTCCCACTCTTCCACTCGAGATTCCTCAAGTCAATTGATATATGGAATTCTTGTATCCATCTCTCCTACCCTTATCCCCACTTTTGCATCAGCCCCTACTAGTTTAGCATTACCTTCACCTACTTTACCCCAGTGGTTTCGCAGCTAGGCCCCACACCCGCTATGACCGCTGCATCTGTAACATCAGTCACACCCATAGTATTTGTTACTTCATTAACCACTCGAGTAGTAACCCCATCCGCACCCATTATCTCATATATACCAATTGAAACACAACCACCCATGGTTTAGTGACCCATACTCCATAAAATAATATTTTCCTCTCCATCTTGCGTCTCTACTGTAATCGATACTAGAGTCACTGCAACGCCTCACCTATATATAAATATTATCAAAACCCCTATCTCATCCATCATCCATGCTTTGGATATATGCCCTACATGTTGGTCCCCTATTCTCAACCTTCCTATTCGACATCACCATACACTGGAATGCCACCCACATCACATGTTCAAGCACCATCCCTCTTACACCACAGGAGGCGCCCTTCTATCACAACCTACCAATGACCTCATCAAATTAATGATGGAAAGGATGCAGACACTAGAAGCATCAGTTTCCGTCTCACACAATTCTCTCACCTACAATGAAATCTGTAATGAGCCCATTCATCCATCCATTCCTATTCACCCATACCCTATACATTGGGAAATGCCAAAATTTAATCACTTCAATAGTAAAGAATATCCACAACAACATTTACAATCTTTCAAACATGGGTGTTACTTGATCGCCCATGATGACGCTTTACTCCTACGGACCTTCCCGATGTCCCTCACAGGACCTACATTAGACTAGTACAATGGGCTACCTAGAAATTCCATCTACTCGTTTAATCAAGTAGCCCAAGCCTTCTTAGACCACTTCTCAATCAAAATTGTCAAGAAAGTCACCATGACCGATATTTACTTCACACAATAAGTATGATGACGAGTCTATCATTGATTTTATCACTCGTTCAAGCGTGCCTAATTAACTAGCTCACATTTCAATTACCCCAAAATGAACTCATAGAGTTATTTACTCGAGCCTGTGCTAGACACATTTCACTAACCTTATAGGTGTAGACCTTCCGCACCTTTGACGAGGCATTCACCATGGCACAAAAATTGGAGATTCGTGTTATCGAAGAGAAGAAAATTTAGATACGTAACAAGAACACCGCGTTCAAATTGAATGATGCTTATTCATATATGAAAACCCAAAATAACTATTCAAAATCTTAAGGATCTCGCCAATGTTGTGGTTCTCAAGGTGGACCCTCTCACCCATCAAACCAAGCCATTCGCTAATCTCTCGTCCATTCAAAATTTCCAGTTCAAACAAGAACAATGAAAGTACACCCCAATAGGAGAACTATATTATTCTATTTTGGAAAAGCTTATTAAGGTTGGTGCCATTACCCTTCCACCTATAAAACCACACACTAGTTTTGACCCGATTGCCCCATGCCCGCATGGTATAAAGAACATGAATTTTGTAACTATCATCATGTCAAAGGTCATAGCGACGATAACTACATCACCTTCAAGAATATCATCCAAGAAATGTTAGACAACAGAGATCTAGTCTTGGATAACCCAAATGCACCCGCTAACCAAAACCTACATATCTTCAAAAAACCATTCCCTAATCATGCCCCATCTTCCAACCAAATTGGTGACACTTCAACCAATGATAGCAATGTTCGTGAGGTCCATGCTATTTTTGAGGACATACCAGTTGCTTCCCAATTTCCCCCTGTTCCTTCCATAGATGAAATCCTAGCTCGAGTTCCCCTACATGCACAAGAACCTATTTCATCTACTCCTCCACCCATAGAGGAACCCTCGTCATTTCTCCTTCACCCATGAAAGAGCCCATAAGTAGCGCTCCACCTTTGGCCCCTCAAATTACTGAGCAGTCGTCAGTAGCACCTCTCCTACTCATAGGGGACACATGTCCACTCCCTATACCATCACAAGGAGAGTCCACCTCATCTAGCCCATCATCTCCTCTACCCATAGAGGATTTTGTAGAAACACCATTTCCTTTAGATGACCATTCTTCATTGGACTTCCAAGATCTTGCTGATTTTCTTTCGTCTCTCTTACCCACAAAGTCTGAAGCTAGCCATTTCCCTATTTCTCAAACACATTTTACGGGATTGCTACTTGATCCACATCCTCCCGCTTACAATAGTACCATTTTCACACTTGGCTGATCTCCTAGACTATGTTGATAGAGCCTTACTTTGGGGACATCTTCTACTTCCTGCTTCAACCCAAATGTAGTTGTCACTCACTGACACCTCCACAATCTATCCAAAAGTGTTTCAAGCAACCAAACCAAACACAACCATGACTATTGGAACACCTTCCATGTCATCACCCACAACCCAACACACACCTATACCAAACACCTACCCATGCCTATATCATCTCCCTTACCTAAACCCATCACTACCTTAGGGGTCGTGCCAACATCAAACCTTACTCACCCACCCATAAAATTAGATTTAGCCACATATTCCTAGACCAACACTAAACTTATTCCTTCCCCTAAAAGGAAGACCCAACCTTCTAGGCCTCATACACCAACCTCGCCTACCACACTGTTTTCACCTTCACCCCTTCCATCCATCCTAGGACCTCATCCCTCAACCCTAGCCAAGCAACCTTCTTCCACCGGTAAACCAAGAACACAACATCTCACCTCCTCATCATGGCCCTCTAATATACCCAAACGATCCACACAACCCCCGCCATCACCCATGACCTTCTTACCACCCATACCACCACTACCTTCCATAATTTCTTCACTACCCATAACACTCTCCTCTCTTCCACTCACACCTTCTACCCAACCTCTACCAACTCCTCTACCATAGCTTGGTTTACCCCGTGGATAACCCATCCTCTTCAACCATTTGATTTTCCTTCTACACGAGACTCCTGTGTCACCTTTCCCAAGAAAGGGAAACCCAAAGCTAAGAATCCGCTACCCTCCAATAAAGTAGTCAAACCAACAAAACCTTCCATCGCCAGCTCTTCTACCCCACCTTTACCCAAATAGATGCTTGCAAGACCTAAGACCACTCCACATACCAAACTCATGGACCAACCCATTCCCCCTCCTATAAAACCACCTCCTCTACAATCAATCACACTGTGCCCCAACCCACACTCACCTACCATTGTGATCCATTAGTAGGGTCCTACGACAAGATCTTAACCAATTTTCTTGAAACCTTTGTTATCACATTACCACCTCTTAGACCTTACAACCTGCTCAAACCCAAACCAAAAGGGCTTGATTTAAACTAATTTTTTTGCCTTCCATCGTGTGCCAAGACACGATGTAGAGAACTGTAAGGCTTTAAAAACTACTCTTGTCTAATTATGTCCTCCCAAAGAAAATTTTGACGATGATGATCTTCTTGATGAGGACCCCATTTTTCCTTCACCGATCTCCCTAGATATTCCTCCATTACCTACTCAGTGATCAATATCTCCACCCCCGCAAATATTTTATCCATTGTCAAAGTTTTAAATCAACATGATCAACATTTCCACCCGTGCCCAAAAAGACAAAGGTAGGGAAAAGGTAACTAGCCCATCCACCAACCCCAGTACCCCACATACCATTGAAACTCGGACCTAAAGTCACCATTCAAGGTCCCACATATCCTATTTCTAATGGGGTCACACATCACACAATACTAAAATAATTGCACCAATCCTCCCTCAAAATGTCTTTATATGACCTCATCCAAACCTTTAAGTCACATCGTCAAGCCCTCATGGAGGTTCTTCAATCTATTGAGGTTTTACAAAATGACCCCACACCGTAGCCTCCATCATTACCCCTCATCACGTATCCTCTCTCACTAATTCATCACCTTCCTTTACACCTCCACCTACTCACCAAGTAGCCGCCCTCAACTTTTTAGATGAAGAGATCGTCCCTTCCAGTCTCCCGACGACCCCAATCCTTTTTTTTTTTTCATCTTTGTCTTTATCAATAATATACGCATACGATGCATTATGATCGATGGTGATGCTAGAATTAACATCATCTCCTCCCATGCATACAACCAAATGTTCATTCCATCCAAATTCATGCATGGTAACCTAGTTATGTTGTGCTCCTTCAATCATGCCATGTCCTCTACCCTAGGTACCATCATTTTCCATTTCCACGTGGGTCCCTGCATTGTCCTAGAAATTTTCTATGTCCTAGAAGGGGAGTTCTAGTATAATCTATTACTTGGCCAACCTTGGATCCATGCCATGGGTTGTGTCCCTTTGACTTTACACCGCTGCCTCAAATTTGAACACGAAGGACATAATTACACCATCCTAGTTGACCCATCACCTTTTAAGACCTGTAACATGTTGTACCAGCCCAACGATGTACTTGTCCCAGTCAAGGCATCTGTCATTACCCCCACTTCACCTTCATCCACAAGCCCATCCACCAAGACTGCCACCACCTCTCCCACATCTAACCCTCGCTATCCTTCGCCGTCGAGCCTCTAACATCGACTCACCGCTTCCCAATCATCTAGTGAGTCGTCTATCCCTGCTACCTACATATCGACTACTGACCCCTTAGAGGGTGTTTTTCAACACCTCACTCTGGGGGAGTACCGCCTATACAATATCGACACATTCCTCACTGTAAGAGTATGGGAACTCGCGTCAACACCCAGTTATGACTACCGCATAGGTGAGGTTTTTCCTTATGGTCCTCCCCACCTTCATACTAATCTAACGTATGGGGGACTTGATATTTCCACTTATAAACCTGAACCTCCATCCCAAACACAACCATTTTCATCTGACTTACATTCCCTTACTAACCACCGCTTCGCTCACACTTTCCTCCACCGGTATGTGTGGAAAGGATTTGGCTTCATTTTTTACGAACAAGGCCGCCATACTGTCATTTCTGTACCACTCGTAAAAATATGATGTTGTAGTGGCATTGGATTTGACACACCACCTCCCAAGAAACCTTGCATTGACCTCATTAAGGAAGACAAAACCTCTCCACCTCATTCACCCATGTCACCATCTTCACCCACGGAGTCCATAGATCCCTGAATCTATTCCTCCTAACTTTTTTTTTTCGTAAACATAATTTCTCTGGGACCTCTGACCTATCAACGCGATGGTGAGGCTTCCTCTTCTCTCCCATTCATGTATCCTGACATGATCGATGATGATACACCTTATATTAATGTTGTTCAATGTCAGGATGATGAATCCATCCTCACTTACCTTGGTGCGGAAGATTCTTATATTCACTGGTCATTACCTTTTGAGACACAAACCATGTTGAACGAATCGACCATTGAAATCAACATTAACACTCAGGATGACCCACACATTCTAAAGATAGGCCAATCTTTAGATGCTACTAAGAAAGAAGATTTTTCCTCTTTCCTTCAGGACCATAGCAATGCGTTTTCCTGGTCCTATGCCAATATGCCTAGTATTGACCCAAAAATTGTGGTCCACAATATCATAACCATTCTTGATGTCAAACCCATCAAATAAAAGCTGTGGAAAATGCATCCTCGCATTGCTCTTCTAGTCAAATAAAAGCTTCAGTCTCAGTTTCCTTCATCCTACCCATTGACTATCCCCAATGGATTTCTAACATCGTTCTTGTCACAAAGGTGACAAGGGGACTCTGCTTTTGCACAGACTTCCATGACCTCAACCTAGCTTGTCCCAAAGATGAATTTCTCCTACCAGGCTTTGACCAACTAGTAGATCTCACCGCTAGCCATGAAATTCTATCGCTCATGGATAATTTCTCTGGTTATAATCAAATATTACGGCTCCGAGAAGATCACCACAATAATGCCTTCATCACCCCTTAGGGGATCTTTCGCTATAAAGTCATGCCTTTTGGCCTTAAAAACACCGGTGCTACATACCAACGAGCCATGACTTAAATCTTCCATGACATCATTCATCACATATTGGAAGAATACGTATATTATCTTCTTGCCAAATCCAAACATCGAACCGAACACCTGACCATCCTTAAGGTCATGTTTGACCGCCTCATCAAGTATTGTGTTCGTCTTCAACCAAAGAAGTGCATCTTTGCAGTACTTTTAGGAAAACTCCTTGGTTTCATTGTTTCTTTGCGTGACATAGAATTCGATGTTGTTAAATTCAAGGCTACTAAGGAAATGCCTCCACCTACTAATCTCCATCAACTTTGAATCCTACAATGAAAGTTGCAATCCATTCATCATTTTATCTCGCAGCTTTCCTACTGCTATCAACCATTCCATCATCTTCTCAATAAGGACATTTCAATCAAATGGGATGATGAATACCATAAAGCCTTCAAATCCTTAAAACAATACCTTATTCAACCACCAAAGGTGCTTATTCTTCCTAAGGATGACCAACCCTTTTACCTATACATTTTCACCACTCGACCATTCAGAGGTTCCATGCTCGCTCATTGTGATGAGCAACACAAAGAGCAAGTGTTTTATTACATAATTCATACCCTTCTAGACTATGAAACTAGATATACCCATGCCGAAAAAATATTCTTAGCCTTAGTTTTTGTCGCCACCAAAATCCACCATTACCTCCTCAACCATAAAACCTTCATTATTACTAATACTGACCCCTTACACTATATGTATGCCAAACCCTATCAACATCAACGTGTCACACGTTGGATTATCTTTTTGACCTCGATCTTGAATTTATTCATCAAAATTCCTTCAAAGGCCAATCTATTGCCAACCAACTAACAGATGCACCTCGCTTAGGAATAAACCTTCTAACTTCAATTTCCCAGACGAATCAATAGCCACCCTCTCCTTAGAAGAACCTACTTACCAAATGACACTCTTCTTTGATGGCTCTAAGTGTCAGCGTGGAGGTGGGGCTGGTGTCATCCTCATTCCTCTTGATGGTGAACCTATGCCTTTGTCTTTCAAACTCGATTTTGATTGTACAAAAATATTGCCAAATATGAAGCACTCGTATTGGGCCTCCAGCGGCTTATGCCTTAGATGTTAAGTTCATCAATATCTTTGGTGATTCCCAACTAGTTGTAAACTAAGTCAATGGTATATACCAGTATCATAATGAGATACTTCAAAAGTATAAACATCACATAGACATACTTTTGACCACATTTGACCGTTATGAACTTCAAACCAGCCCATGTTCTACCAATAAATTTGTGGATACCATGGCCTTCCTGGCTTCTCAAATATTTTCTTTACCTACCGACTTTAAAATATTTTTCACAATACAAAGGCTATAATCACCCTCTTATTTACCTTGTGAAGTCTGATCCATCGGAACCGTTGCACTTGACCCACGAGACCTTTGGTATAAGTAATTTGTAGACTATCTTTCACTTTCCGTTCTACCCACTGATCTCACTTGTAATGGACAATGTGCCTTTCTTAAAATTGTTTCTCGTTATGTCATCATGGTTGGTCTCCTTTATAAGCATGGCTTTGACTACATTCTTGTATGATTCCTTACAAAATCTGAAATTCCTACACCATTAAGGAATTCCATGATGGAATTTATTGAGGCAACTTTAGTTGTTTAGCTATAGCCAAATGCATTCTTCACCTTGGCTATTATTGGCCCACCTTAAATCGTGATTATTATGACTATGTCAAGCGTTGTGTGAAATGCCAACAACATGCTAATCTCCATCACACACGTAGTCATGCCTTACAATTCACACGAGATCTTTGGCCTTTCTCTCAATGGGGCTTGGATCTTGTCGGTGAGATCAATCCCCATTCTTCACAACGTCACCAATGGATCATAACTGCTACTAAATATTACACTAAATGGGTAGAGGCCATTCCCTCATTTCTACAAAAGATGATAAAATATGTGAATTCATCAACCATCACATCATTTGTTGCTTTGGTGTTCCTCACCACCTCATCACTGATAATGGAAAGTAATTCAAAAACAAAACCCTACATAAGCTATGTGACGCTTTTGGCATCCAACTCTAGTTTCTCATCACCTTATTACCTGAAAACCAATGACTAAGCAGAATCGACCAATAAAACCTTGAAAAAAATTCTTATGAAAGTAGTTGACGATACTGGCAAGGATTGGCATTCACACATTCCTTTCACCTTGTGGGCTTATCACACTAGTATTCACACTTCGACTGCTGCCACACCTTTTTCTGGTCTATAGTACCGAGGTTGTCTTACCTCTCAAAGTCCAAATTCCATCTCTCTACATCTCAATACAAGACATGCTCAATGATGATGAATTTCACCAAGATTATTTGGTGCAACTTGAGTTATTAGATGAACGCCATCTCAATGCTCTTGACCATCTCAAAATCTACCACAAATGTATCAAACATGCCTACGACCAACGTGTTCATGAATGAACCTTTCAGTCAGCAATGTCATCCTACGAAAGAAAATCAACATGCAACCAAAGAAGAGAAAAGTAAGCGGGAAATGTTTCTCCTAATTGGCTTAGACCCTATATCGTTACCCATGGCTATGGATCGAGGAGCTTATCGTTTGTATTCACTTGAAGGTAAACCCAAACCAGAGCCCTCAATGCCTTGCATCTTTGACCATTTTATTTTGACATCAAGTCCTATATAATTTTATGTCAGTTGATCACTTGTCCCTTAAGTTTACCTTCCATATTACCTATTTCGAGGATCCATGAGTAAACAAGAATCATTTGATTACCCGTCGCTTTTCAGCCTTATCTTCAATATGAGTACCACGGCTCTACTCATACCATGATTCTCATGGATACTTTTTATCTTCTTCAAGATGGAATCCCATGGTCATTCATCACTCGAAACCACCCCTTTCATAGTTAAACCCTATGTACTATGGTTTTGGCCTCTCGAACAAGAGAATACTCTCTCTATAGTCTTGTCCATGACTTAAACATCCAAAAAAACAAAAAGGGATTCAACTCCTTGAGTCAAACTTCCAGCAAAAGATGACTCCCTCACAAAGGGACATCTCTTCACTCTATTTTCACCACTATAAATAGACTGCTCCCTTAAAGGACAACTATACCAAGTCACTACAAAAATACAATGACAATATCCGAAGCTTCCCATATCGATCATCCTTGTGAAGACCTCAAGTAAATAATATAATCATTCCATATAGTCTTCCTGCATCGATCAATCAATTGAAAACAAACATACAAGAAGAAAATGATAACTTTTCATCATGGAATTTCCTATTTTGATCATGGGTTTCTTGCCAGGTAAACATGCTTCCATACACTAGGTTACACTGAACCACCCACTCTCACCTCATTGCCTTTATCCTAATTTCCTCTTTACTCAAGGGACTTGCCATGCAACCACGACATTTCATGATTATGTGACTTTCTTCACCCTTAGAATGGTCCATTATGCAACACATTTAGGGTATTACATTCATAATCCCATCTTGGGTGTCATAGAATCATTAGGGTTCTTATCAATTAAGTGGCTTTGTTGCCACTTCTTACCATTCACCTTCCTCATTACTTATTGATTATATTACACAGACAGATCATCGACACCTATATTTAAAAAAACTCAACCAAGCCTATGACCTACACCCAATCATGCCTATGACCTACATTCAACCATGCCTAACACCTACCAACCCATTCCTCTACTTCATCATAATATTCCCTAGCTTATGGGAGAACTACATCGGCCTAAGGCCCCTTTTCACCAGGGGCTATGTAGGCAACACTTCGAGGGCATGGGGCCCTTGGAGGTTAGCTCACCACTCTTTACCCTAACTAATTCCCCCTTTCACTTTCCTATTCACATTCTACCTTAGTTTCCATTTTATATCAATAATTGGAAATTAAACCAAACAAGCATCAATTAATACACATTTTTACCACATCATCAAATCATTCATTTATCATTTTCACATTTCCACTATAGCACATATTTGGAAATTTAAACCATAACATGCATATACATCACCATTTGTCTCCCATGTTACCAACAACTTGGACATTAAATCAAAATTAAATCAACCTAACTCAATCATGCCTAAACCAACCTGACTCCACCATGCCTAAATCAACCTAACTCAATCATGTCTAAAACAAACCTGAGTCCACCATGCCTAAATCAACCTAACTCAATCATGCCTAAATTGACTTGACTCAATCATTCCTATTTGACCTCACTCTGCCATGCCTACATGAACTTGAATCAATCATGCCTAATTCACCTAGTTTCCATCACGTACACACATAATAATGCAAATTAAAAACAAGTACACCATCCATACTATAAAAATCATCATCTATAAATCAGAAAGTCTCGTATACATATATATGTACATAGATACAAATAAATACAAATATCTCAAATCACTCAGATACATCCTAACCTTCTTTTGCACGCACGCCGATATATCATCAAAAATATCAAAAAATATCATGTACATCCTCACCCTTTTCGGCAGACGGCCGGTATATCATCAAAAATCTCAAAAACCGTCTTGGCACGTAGGCCGGTATATGATCCAAAAATCTCATGTACATCCTCACTCTCTTTAGCATGCAAGCTGGTATATCTCAACATACACAAAAACATGGAAGTACATGCGTAACTATCAGGTATCCCCCTGTCGGATATCCTCCATCCTGTCTCGTCGTCTCCTCCTCCTTCATTGCTCTGTGCGGCGGCGTCCTGCTAGCATCTCCCCACCCACCATGGACCTCGGTCTAACCTCGATGACCCCTCGCCCAGGCCTCGGCATCTCGTACACTAGTGGAATCACCCTTCTCCTGCCGCTTATGATCGCGGTCACACCGTATTCTATACACCGTGAGTGTGGGACTTTATCCTCTCAATCGAAGCCTATTGTGCTCTATACTTAGCATAAGATGGGACATCTATCCCTGTGGCCATCAAGTGGTCCTAATAGTATTGTACCTTACCGGGGTATCCTTGAACCTAGCCACTAGTACATCTGCAGAGGTGCCATTGGTCTCTCACCCTATACTGTCTCCCAAGACCTTGTCCTGCTGCTACTGTAATAAGGGACCCTGTCCCGGGCTCAATATCTGTACCGAGGGACCTGTCCCACCCCTGTCTATAAAATGGGACTTTGTCCCCGAGCTGTGTAGGTTCTTGTGCATGTACAATGGCCAATTGGCCCTCGCATCCCCTGTAACTTGTGCATGTAATGTGTCCACCTCTGCATATGGCCCCATCACTGCCCCTATAAACTAGTAATCCGAGCCTGTAATGCGCCACCAGGTCCTGTAATGTATCTCTAGACTTTGAGGGTAGCCACGTCTGGCTACCTAGTCTGGGTGGTGCTACTCATAGTTGGGCTACCCACCACTATCTATATGCATCTATGTAGCCGTCATCATCTATCTCTGTCAATCCACCAGCTGCTCCTCCCACCCTGTCGACATTGTAGGTCGGAGTGGAAACATAGGTCTCTCCACGTCATCCCTCCTATAATGCAAAAAAAAAATGATGGTGGCACATCCTGGGGAAGCCCAAACTACCGTCGGATTCTATCTACTAGTATCATCTTGTGCTCCCTAGGCATGACACCCTCTATCCACCTGAGTAGCTATAGCTCATCCAACTCATCAGCCATGCGACTGTATGATGGATATACCACATACAACCTCCAAATAATGTCTACTCTAGACAACCCCTCCAACATCCGCTTATAGTGAGCTACATCATGTGTAGCCCTAGCCCCGACACACACCATCAATTAGCACCCAATGCCTATAACCAACCTAGACCATACCTGGCTCAAATGCATCCAGTGGGCAAACCAATTAGTCACATGCACACAATGTGCTCATAGGCCCAATAGTGAAGAAGGAAAGTGCAACACACGCTGAACCTTTGTAGCCTCCCGTAGGCCCATAGCTCCATGTATAACTGCACTAGGTAGGATGGTGTCCATGTAAACCGGGTCCTTTCCTCCATCATATCATGAAGAACTCCCATCAGTTCTCGTGGGAATCTCCTACCCTCTGCATTTGGCAATGCAAAACAACACACTGCCTCTATAATCAAAACAACTAACCGCATCTCCTTGGGATGGGCCACGTACATCTCTCCATAGCTCAAGATTACACTATGGAACCTCATCTCGGTCATCCCCTCTCCAAAAATGTCAACATCAGCTCCTCGGAGGCCTCTGATGAAATGGAGTACACTTGTGCTCCCACTATCGGTAATCTCAGGATCCTGTACACGTCCTCTAAGGTGATTGTGATCTCACTGTCGGAAGATGGAACGTGTTGGTCATGGAATCCCATCTATTGATGAGAGTGACCATCAAACTAGAATCACACACTATACACCTATAGTGTTGGATACCAATCAGACCCACATCAGTCACGTGTCTCCACTCCTCATCGATCACGTCTCCACACCACTAAGAATAGCGAGTGGAACTCTGTGTATATAGTGGGAATATATATCATTGTCTAAATAATTAGAGCTATCATTGCGCCAAAGCAAGTAGTGTCTTGATCATTAGGTGTGACCCATAGGGTCAAATTTTGATACCATAACTTTTTATTTTAAAATCTTTGGAGAGAGAACTGCGGTTCTTTTTCCCTGCTCATTATTTCCACATCCTAATACCTTATAGACCATAGAATACATCATACGGTTAGAATTTTCATATTTAGGGATCCGATGTAGCAAGTTGGTGAGTATTCTCGGGACCCAAGTTGTAGGTGGGTCCAAAAATTTTCTTCACAAGTAATCCCCAAGTAAAAATGACCCAATAGTTCGTTTAATCTCAAATTTGTCTAAAGCAGGTTGTTGGGTTGACCTCTATTTTTTTGTGACAAAGAGAGGTCAGAAACTAAAAGAACTTATTGCACATTGTATTCTCCATAACCATACTCTAAGAATTTCATCTCCTAGGAATCAAAAGGTGAAGTAGACATAAAGGCTTCACAAGCACAAGAACTTAGGGAGTCTGAGTCTACCTGTGATTCTATAGCTTCTGATTGAAGGGGAACTACTATATCGGTAGAGGGACACATATAGGTACCTTTGTGAGAAAATCTATTGAGGGCTCTACAATGAGCAAAGGGTTATGGATCCCTCATAATGTAATGGTGTGTCCCTCATGCTTCAACTTGATGCACTGATGGAAATTTGATGGTATGGCCTGCATGGCATGAATCCATGGGCATCCAAGAAGCATATTATATGGAAGCTCCAAGTCTAAGACATGGAACTTTGTATTATGACAAGTAGGTCTAACTTCCTATTGAAATTTTTTTGCACTTGTGTAAAATGGGCAACTCGAAACTTCGTTACGATGGATGGAATTAATGAAGTGAACCTAAGCTAGGGGAGATTCTTTCAGTTCAATATTGTTTCTATTGGATTAATTAATGATTACATGAAATCTGTAGCTATGTGTGTTGTTACAAAATGTAACAGATCACATAGTCTGCAATTTCATGATTATCTTCAGAAAAGAACACAAAGCCCCAAAGGATAGATGTGTAAACTTGATGAAGATTGAAAATACTAGAATAGATGAAGTGTTAAGTTTGGGAACAACAATCATAGTTACAAATTGTAGCAGTCAAGGTTCATTGCTAAAGTTACATGTATTTTAAAGTTATTTCCTTCATGATTAAATACATTCAATTATGTTATTGAGTTGTTTAATTCATTATACAATCCATATACAAAGCTGAAATGTAGAAATAAATACACAACTCAGTTTTAGAATTCAATGTTTTATTCATAAGGAATTTCAAATGTTCCCACACAAGCCATGGGATGTAACTCAAAAGTAAATTACAACTACTGAAGTAAGAGGTACATATGCATGAAAAATAAAGTAAAGGAGTATGAAAGAACCCATCATTGCCTTGGGTTTCTTTCATTTTGGTTGATGCATTTCTAGCTCCAGCTTGCTCCATCTTCATCCTCGCTTCTTAGCAAATGACACTATACCTGAAAACAAGAAAAGGAAGGATTGTCAATTTTGAGCTCAGGGTTGATCCATATTCCTATACTATCCAAATTTGTGCAAGTGGATCTCCTAATATCAGGAGGTATAAATTACATAAGGACCAAAGGCACAACTGATAAAATAATTATTTTGTAGCAACATACATGACTTATTCACTCAGAAAGAAGGAGAGAGAAGAAAGAGAAAAACTATGGAATAAAAGAGAGGCCAAAAATCCTAATGTTTTCTAACCAGTTTATCTAAATGTGCAGATACAAGTAAGAAGAAAGAAGTGATACATTCTATAACTTGAATCAGAAAAGTACATTTATTTCAGTTCAAACTAAAGGTTGAAGTTAACTGAAATGAGACAATATTACAACTAAAATAGAATGGAAAAGGAAATCTGAGAAAAATTTGATAGGGCTTCACCATGTAAAATGGACATTTTACATCTTTCCATTATGTTATTTCAAAATAATACATGCTTGAAAGCTGTAGATAAATCAAATAGTAATGTAGAAAGCGAGATAACGCATAGTATGGTCATAGGTACATGAACGAACTTAATTCACTTCCAACAACAAGTCATAATTCAATAGATGAAGGATATAGTTACCAACTCAAAGAAAAGAAGTGTTACAACTTAATCGAATACAACTGAGAAAGAAAGGAAAAAATTCACATTTCCATGTAGTCTTTTCCAAATTTCATCAAGAAATATTTAGAAATGCTTAAGTAATGCTCAGACATCAACTCAGAAATGGATTATAAACAAACAAGTTGTATGAACATGGAAAAGAGATCTCTAAGAAAGGAGCAGATTGACATCAACTATAAAAACACAAGGTACATGAATGAGAATCTCATAGTATGTTTGAATCAAGATCAAGTATAATAAGAATTGCAGCAGATAAGCACAAGTACGAAACATCAATGACTTACACAGTCATAAAAAGGTTATAGAAAAAAGTTAAGAAATAAAAATAGTGCTTATAAAAATCAAAGTTGCGAGATCAATATGATCACTTCCAGTAACTTCTATAGGGTGTATGACAAGTACAAAATTAAATCAATATGTTACATCACTTCTACAGAGTACAAGTGCAACTACAAGTTACAAAGGAGCTATACCACAAAACTACATCCACATCTACATATTCCAATTCTTGTACAACATCGAATGATCATGTAATCAAGGTGGATCAACATAAACAAGTATTTACAACTCATAAAGACAAAGTCACATCTTATGCTCAGTGCAGCAACAAAAGAGAAGGATGATGATATGGAGTATAGACAATGCAATTAAACAGAAAAGCCACAAATATGAGCTCAAGATGGAAAGGGTTTTGAATCTCAAAATGATTATGAGATTGCAATAAAAGGCACATTATTTCTCAAATTCCAATTTTAGAAAGCTGTGGGTTTCATTCACAGAAAGAAGAGTATATCATTAATTATTTCAGTAAGTATAACTCTTCATCAAGTTACAAATTATAACTATCAAGATATAGTTTAAAAGAAAAATGAAACTATTTACAAGTACATTATTTCAAGGAATGGGAGTTATATTTAGCATTTAGAAGCTACAAGTATCAAAGATTCAGGTAGACATTACAAGCATGCTATAACTATCATCTTCAAAATGAAAGAATGCAATAAAACGTTCAAATATCATGGTTTCGAAAAAGTAATAATGATTTCGATTATATTTTAGTCAAAATAAGTTTTCAGAAAGATAACGATAATAAAATACTTCCATCAAACCATGACAATGAAAAAGCCATTTGCAGATCTGAAACAAAAGGAAACACATAAATGACAACAAATCTCTACAAGCTAGAAATCAGACTACATATCAAATGGAGTAAGGAGAAGGATCTTCAAATCTTACTAGGAGAGTTCATAGAAGATGAAATACAAATACAACAATCCCACTACTAAAATGGAAAAATACATGATACAGATCAAGAAATGGCTTATTTTTCATGACCATACAAGATTCTTCAAGTTTTGTAAAGAACTCAGAGAGATAAAACTCAAACTCACTAGTTTCAGGTGGAAATTTTCGAAACCCTAAAAATCTCTTGAAGCATCAAAAGATAAATGAATACCCAATTATGTTTCAGGCTCAAGAACATTATCGTGTTCAAAAACTAAGCTCGATGATACTCCAAACTGACGACCACATAATCTCATAAGAGTACACAGTATTTAGGAAACCGAGCTCGAAGTATACACAATAGTAGTGAGAATGCACAACCAACTCATTCAAAAGATCAAACAGAGAAAAAAAGAAAAAGAAGAGAACAAATGCCCATAAAGAATTTTAAACTCGTGATTTCGAGAAATAGTGAAGAAAGCGACAGAAAGATCGAGATACAGTACTCAAGAAATGCACCCCATCTTTCCCATAAAAGTCAAAAAGAGATCAAAACATCCAAGGTCGAGAGAACTCATAATCATAAAATAATGAGTTAGAGCGAACTTTCATCACGAAGTGCATTCAAAGATGATACGAGTAGATATACATTCCCATAGTGAGCTCAAAGCTCGAATAAGTCAACAATGGAAGCTGAAACCTTAGAAAATATGTCACAGAGAAGAAAATGGCAGAAATTCTTCACTTATTTTCATGCCAAAGATATAAAGGACTCTAGAGGATCATAACCGATCTCAAAAAATAGAATAATGGTGAAAAATGAGTAAAACTTAGAGTTGTAGGAAGCTCAGAAGGCTCAACAATGGTGGCACAATTTTTTTCCAGGCTTCACCTAGAGAGAAAGAACAAAAATGAAATGATCCTTAGGTTTCGAGTTAATTTTACCACACGAGCTTAAGAAGTGAGTTAATGAAACTTAACCATGGTCAAATAACCGACCCAAGCCAACCACCAAGCTACAGATCAACGGTTCAAGATCAACCAGTACATGAGATCATCACCAAGGATAAAATACAGAGTCACACAAAGCCACAATCAATAAAAATTCAGATGCTCAGAAGATAAACGGTGATAGATGAGCACATAAATAATCAACGGTACTTAGTAACTCTAAGATCAACCTTGATTCATCAAAGTAAACACATTTCGAACTCCAACAAAATCCTAATTCATCCAGAGTTAGGTTAAGTTTCCACTGAAAAATTTCAAGGGATGAGTCATCATGAGATAGGGGACAAGCCCCAAATAATAAAATCATTCGCATTTGACCTATCAAAAGGTCTGAAACTATAGTCCAACCAATAGTAGTGCTATGATTTATCAAAAATCGACACTATAATGTGTGTCATGACCAAAGATAGTCAAACTAAAACCATAGCCTTATTTCATACAGATCGAAAGGGGCCAAATAAATCATGTGTGCAATGATGTTCAAAAGATAACCTAGCAATATGATGTATGCCATGATCAAGGTGAAGGATCTCCATTGGTGATGAATATGCAAGGTCAAAGAAGGGCCCATGATGGAGTAGATAAGACCAAGAAACAATGAGTACGTAGAATATTTTACCTTAATCTTGCCAAAATTCTCATACCAAAGGAGTTGAAATCAAAAGGATGCATTACTTTGCATGTACACATGTGGTCCCCACAATGGGAGGTCTAAAAAGAAAACAATAACATTATGTGCACAAGGTTTAATTTTACATACTATCACAGGAGACAAAGAAAATTATGCATGGAGATGTCAACATCAGAGCTCTGTAGGTGGTCCCCACACTTTGGGTGAATTTTGTAAAGTGTTAAATCAAAAGAATTATCTTGCTCTCACATAGGGACATATTATTTTGCATGTGCATCCAAGGGCAAGTGGATCAAAATTGTAGATGTCACATCAAGCACTAGAAGACAGAGATTGCATGCATTGGAGAAGACTTTCTCATCAAGCAAATTTTATTATTAGTATAATTATTCACCCAACTTTATTAAAAATAGAATAGTCAACTTCAGTTTGACTGAGTTATATTTTGTAACCAAGGCTATTAATGTCTCATTGTATTAGCATGCTTAATTTTATTCCTTTATTTATTCATGATAAAGGATAAAAATAGGGTGCATGGGCGAGTACAATTTTTAGTCTATTTTTAGGATGGGTGGGATGAATAATTTTTGCTATATATTGTGTGCATTGGCAAAGCACAAAGGAGGAATTTTTGGACATAGGAGTGTTGAAGTAGTTTGCCAATTTTTCCCTTTTGAATGAGATTTATATTTTTCCATTTCAAAAAAATTATAGTCTTGTGTATGTCTTGTTAATCCTTGTGAATGTCAAATTCCCTGGTTAATCATCCTTACCTATTGCAAATTTAGTATTTTTACATGATATTAGTGTGCATGTTTATCTTATCATTATTTTTTTGAATATTTCCTCAATACATCAAGTGATTTGCCTTAATATTCTGCTGAAAATTATTAGTTTGTGCATCCATGATCCATTCTCGAGATATTTGTGCATTTACCGTCAAAACCCAAAAATTATTTTAGGATACATCAAAAGGAACCAACCTTGATCTTTGGAGAATGACCTCAACAATAGGTATACCTACAAACCCAAGGTGTTTCCATTATATCTACGGAAGAGAGATCCATTTTGAAAGCTTAGAACACATGCGACCATCTCTCTACGGGGTGCACCTTTGAGAGATAACACTTACATCAGTAATTTGATTGTGTCAGCCAATTCCCTTTCCACGTTGTTGTAATTGGTTATAGTAATGATGTGGGACTCTAGATCTTCTTCTTTATGTCCTAGTTATTTAATCAGTTTCAACGTGTATATATTCAAACCCGATTCATTGTCGACAAACACCCATTTTATATTCTCGGGTAACAAATACCTCTATATATAGGGGATATTATGTATGTGATCCTCACTAGGAAGCTCCTTGTGACTAAAGGAGATGTACTCAGTTGGTGTAATGTTTTCCACCATGGCTTGAAGATGTGAAGGGTCTACTTCCATTGGAGCTCCGACCCCTAGAGAGTTTTATAAAAGATGTCCTTGTGTACATTTGATATTTTGACAAAATATAAGATTGAAATCTTGGTAGATGTCTTCTCGAGTTGTTCCACGAGGTTGTACCTACCATTTTCTCGGGGTCAACGAGAGAGGGTTTAGGAATCATGAGATGGGCACACCTTATTACTACAAGTGTAATCCTTTCCTTTTATCCGAATGATATTCACATGTTCATTAGGAGAGTAGATACATCCAATGAGTGAATCATAATGATTATTGTCAGTATTGGTATATAGATAATTTTCCACTGTAATTCTGGGATGACTCTCCTCGATCGAATTTTTCTCATCTACCTTTCCATGCTTAGGGAATGGTTCCTTGAAGATTCCCATATTTTCATTTGGCGTCTGGGTTTTTTCTAGGGTGTCAACTTTGATCTCCCAATTGTCAATGAGATCCTAAATGTATTGATGAAGCCATAGACATTTGTCTTTTTTGTGTCCGTTGAAATGATGTAGATCATAATAGTCATGCTCCACATACCATGATGGCTTTGGAGCATTGTCGTCAAAGGTTTTTATTGTGGGATAAGTCACCATGTGAGTTGCATCCAATTATTTCAATATTACATAGATAAAGGCTCTTGAGGGAGTGAATGTTCTACATTTGGGTGGTGGTTGAATGGGTCCTTTGGTCCATTTAAAAGGTTAACTAGCTTGGACTATTTGTACATGTTTGGAATCGTGATCCTTTCTCCTACCATGTTCTTACTTTTGTTAAATATTTTCATCTTTTCCGAATGTTTGAAATTTTGGCTATCCTTAGAGTGCAATTTAATGCCTCCCTTATCAATAAGGTCTTTCTCTATTTGAATTCCCTTTTCAATGACCTCCTCAAAAGTGTGAACACAATGAATTTGAAGGTGAAAAGTGATGTCTATATTTATATTTGGAACAAAGATATTTACTAGTTTTTTTTTTAAGGGAATGCGCAAGGGAAGCGACTGGTTATCCTTCTCCATCATTGCAGGAAGCTGAAAAATGTCTCATTAGGGTGTTGTTTTATACCACACAAGTCTACCATGGTAATATCACTTTCTATATTGTACGAGAAGTGTCATACAAACCTTTCTCGCTGGTTCCATCTAGGTAAAAATAGACCCCCGAGGTAAGCAATAAACCACTCCAAGACTTGGCCTCCTAGACTCTTTGGAAAGAGTTGTATGAGGTAATTATCGCTATAGGCCACCTCTTGACATGCCATGTAAAAATCCTTTACATGATCTCGTGGGTCACCCTTCCCTCTATATTTGTCAAATTTTGGCATGTCAAATTTTTTAGGGAAGGGTTGAAGTGTCATAGTTTTGTCAAATGGATGGGGACATAGTTCTTCATATTGATATTTTCTTCTACTCCCACATTACTCTCTTGAGGGATTGTAAGAATTTCTTTCATTGATTACACTTATTACGTGAGTGATTATTCTTTAGTAGGAGAAGTAGGAATATACACGTGATTGTATTCTGTATTGTCCCCTCCTTGATTTTCCCTATGAAGTTCATTGATTTTGACCTTAGGTTTTGTCTTTTTGTACATGAGATGTTAACACGGCTAATTGATGACTAAGGTTGCAAATTTTTTGTTGAATAGTGACTTCTTCTTCAAGAGGTTCCTCTTCTTCTTCATAATGTGGAGGTTGTTCAACATTTTCGTGTTTGATTCTGACTTTACATGGTACTTTAATAAAAGGCATTCTATATCCCACTATATTATCATTTCCCACGTTGGAGGTAGAAGCATGTCCATGTGTTAAAATATCCTCCGTATTAATAAGAGGTTTCTCCCCATCATTAACATCATTTGTAGGTGGGATCATCTCTTGTACAATATGAATTTTATCTTGTAACTCCACTACTCATCTTGCTAGCACCCTATCCTTTTTTCTAAAAAGAACTCATCTAGCAAGGTGGGATCGAAATCGAATTCTGCATGTGGTGATTCTAGCTCATCACCGCTATGATCTATCATTTCTTCTACAATTCCTTTTCCGTGGAGAAAAAAGGCCCAAGATCATGGCTGATAAAGGGATTTGACCCCTGTTTGTTTGAGGTTTCCCAAGTTTGCATTTGTCTAGCTTCAAATTTTTCTTTTTGAGCCCTAATCTTGTTTTAGGAGCCATGATGTGTAATAGTTTCACTAAGGTATCTGTGAATGTGTTCAAAGATTTTCTATCAAACCTAAGTGAAATGTAAAAATAATGTCAAGAATTGAAGGATTTGATGAATGTTTAAGTACCGATGTGAAAAAGTGATTGCCTAAAATGAGTAAGTCAATAGTGATGCAATGTTTGCTTTCAAACCAATCAATCAAATAAATTACCTCCTAGGTATGTTTTCCAAAGGGTAGTTGGTGTTGTAATATGATTAAAAAAATGTCCCTACTTATATCGAGTTCAAATACATGAACTAGGCATAAGTAATAACAAGAAGTTAATGCGACCTCAAACAAGGTATACTAAAAGAAATCCCAAATTCAATCAAGACTTATACTCCAAAAAGTGTCGATTATAATTGTGCATGACAAAACAATGTCACTAAGATATGTTGACAAAAATTTGCAAGAAAGTAAGGTATTGATATCAAGATGATAATGATATAACACACACAAGTGTAACACATAACACTTAAAAAATTGAGGTAATAATTAGAATCAAACTAAAGATTATATTATACCTAGGAATTGTTGAAGTGTGTATAGTGTAACCTTATAATGTAGTTATTTAGGTCAAGTTTGTAAGAAACAAGACGTAAATACAAAAATTATAGTGACATAATATAAACAAGATAATCGTCTAAGGAGATTCAACGTGATGAACCAAGCCTAACTAAGATGACGATCCCGACTTAGGTATCAAGATCATAAAGGCTACCAATGATATGAAAACAACTCATTCACAAACATGGATGAGTGTAAATGGACTAAAAAGTGGTGGATACAATCAATCAGCAACACGAGGGTAGTCACTTCTCTTTTGATAAAAAAAGTGTCAAAAGAAAGTGAAGGAAGTAGATAAATTGAGAGTGAAAAATTTTAGCCTTACTTCGGCAGAGTTTCGCCTCACCTTAGGGCAAGTGAAAAACTAAGAAAAAGTAATGCTTCACACGTTTTGTGATGAATGATGGTTCACAACTCAAATTGGTTTTGAAATGGTCAAAGTTGGATCTTGGTCAAAGATAGCTTCGTAGGTGGTTCACTCAACTAGGTGTCACAAGTTGTCTAAGTGCGAGCTTGATTTACCAAAAATTTACACCGACTAATTTGGGAGTATCTTGGCTTTACTTTAGCCCCTTCAAGCACATTGGGCAATAATTGTGTCCATCATGTACTCTCAATGGGGTCATGATACAGATGACTTGTGACGCTAAATATCACAAATGGTAATACTAGTCAAGTAGGTTGTGAGAAGTACTTCCCATTTCATCCACAAGGTTCCCTCTTACATGGAATAATCTGGGGTTCCTAGGACCACCCCCATTTTTGTAGCTTAAGGATTATGCCGAAGGGGTTATGTCCTTGTTTTAGGGAGACGGGGTGTACCCTTATCCGAACCTACGGATCAAGTGTTTTGAACGTGGTGTGTTTTTTTATCTTTTAGAATTAATGTGGTTTAGTTTTTATCATTTAGCAATATGCAACATATGTTTAATTAGAAAAGTTTGTTTTGAACTCCTTTCTTTGACAAGCATTTTTAGGTCATGCACTCAAGCATAAGTATTTCTTGAGCAAATCACATTTTTCAAAAGAGGATTAAGAGTTGCTTTTGATTCTCAAGATCATTCAAGGATGCAAGATAAGAGCATACACAATAAATAATTCGAATAAAAAATAAAGGAAAACTTTTCAATTAATGAACCATACAAAAATATTGATAAATGTTCATTCCCTTAAACCAAAAATGAAAGATGAAGTTTCCAATTTACTAAATGTTATAAAATGAAGACTAAAGTTGATTTTTATTCTCAAGATCACCCCAAGGTGCAAGAGAAGAGCATCCAAAAATTTATCCCAACTATATAGAAATGGAAAAATTCAAATCAAAGGACCATTGAATTTTTTTCTAAGAGGTTCATCCCTTAAGCAAAATGAATAATCAAATTTCTAAGTTTAATCCCAATGTTAAAAAGATAGAGATATAAGTTCTTTTTAATTCTTAAGATCACCAAAAGGTGCAAGAAAAGAGCATACAAACACTTAGGTCTAAATCAAGTAAAGCATGGACATACAAAATGCATCAAAACATTAGACATGTTAGAAAATGACCAGTTTTGAAATAAAAGAAAAAGTTGTAATTTCTGTAATTATAAATCTAAAATTTATTTTTTCATTACATATTTAACTTCAATACCTTTCCAACGTAAAACAAAAATATTCATTTTGATTTCGGGAGAAAAATTTATGGCCTTCATAAGATGGGTTACGCATATGCTCTTATGCTCACGGTATGCACATGACATGCATTCAAAAAATGTCAAAACAAACTTTCCTTAATCTACAAAATGGTCATTTTTTCCAACCAAGATTCAATTTTAACAACAACCCATCACATTAATATATAAATAGAATACTCAACGCTATTAAACATTAACATACATTCTCAAGAATTTAAGATTTTAAAGAAATTGGCAAAACTAGCATGTAGAATGATGAAAAAATAAGCTCTAAAAATGAAAACATGATTAAATATTGAAATTTTCTCACCAATATTCAATTTTTACAGCATCCCACCAGATTAATATGTAAATATAAGACTCATCACTATCAAAACTAACCTACGTGCTCAAGAATTTAAGATTTTCTAGAAAATGACAAACTAGCATGAAAAATGTTGAAAAGGCAAGATCTAAAAATGAAAACATGGAGAAGTCTTGAAATTTTCCCATCAATTCCAATTTTGACAGAAATTCACCTCCTTTATACCTACAAGGAATAATCAACACATTAAAACTCAACAAAACAAGCTAAGAAAAATAAGTTATGTCAATATATGCAAAAGAGGGTTAGTAACCAAAATTGAAACTAAACTACAAAAGCTGGAAATTAAGTGCAAATGACAATGGAGTAACTCCCACTAGGAGTGCCATATTTATGCATGAACTAGTTATCTATGTAAGTAGAATTGAAACTAACACCTAGTAGATTTAACACAATGCTAAACTAAACCTATGGATCATCATGCTAAGAGCTTAAGCAAAGATAGCCTATCAACATCTCTACATTAAAAAGCGAAATGAATATTTCAAGCTAATATGCTAAAAAAACTAACTTCTATTTCTTATTAAATACTAAATAAGATGATATTTAACATATCTATATCTCTAGCAATCAAAGAGTTGATTATGTTCTTGAAATCCCAATGTTCCTAAAAATGGAGTCTTGTCAAGTCATGGCTACAAGACCACTTAACATATCTCCATATGACTTTAAAAACTTGGGTGGATGAATGCAAGAAATGGAGAAGGATAGCTCCTCTAATGGAAGAATTCTCAAAAATTATAAAATGGCTATAGTGAATACTCTATTTTCATTTAGGTGCATCAAGGTGTAAAAGGTAGGGGAGGGTGCTTTATATAGCCTAATGGATAAAAGAATCTCTACATATCTTTACATATGGGACAACATAGAGAGGTTGGGTTAGTTGTGGATAAGGGAGGTTTAGAAAGGGTCGAGTCAACCTTATGAGAGTTTATTTTGTCCTTTAGTGACTCATGGGGTTGGAGGGTATTTATTAATTAACCAAAGTGATTAATTAATAGGTGTGCAAGCTTATATAAGCTTATTAGAGGAATAGTGAGTATGATTTATGTTATGAGAGGATTTTAATCAAATAAATGATGATTTATTGATTTAATAAGAGAGAATTAATTAATTAAGAATAATTAGTTATTCTAGATAGAAAGGGGTATTAATTAATTAGAAATAATTAATTAACGTAGATAGAAAGGGGATATTTTTTAATTAATATAGATAGAAAGGGTAGCTTAATTAATTAAAAATAATTAATTAATCTAGATAGAAAGTGGAGATGATTAACGGAATGTCGTTAATTGGCATCATTGTTGGATAGAAAAGTTAATTAAATAATGTAATGTAACTAATTAATGATGATAGAAGAGAAAATGTGTGATATTGATGATATGACGTCAATTTGTGGGAAAGGGTATAATAAGCACAATTTAAGTATTTAAATTTCTTGAGCTACATCATAGGTGTCTACAACACACAATAATTGTTTTAAGGTTTTGAGTCCTTTGGATGAAGAAGATGTCAAAGTAGTGTAATACATGTCAGACCTTTCACATTTTTATTAATCAAGCACTTTCAAGTTCCCACCATTTTGAGATAAATAAGGTAGATACAAATATGGTTTTGAGTAAAACATCATAGCCTATGAAAGAGTGTGAGTAGTATTATCTTGTGTCTATTGCAATACATTATACTTCAAATGATTCTTTATCTATTGAGTTGGATTATGACAATGCATTCGCTCAATCATTGGATGAAAAAATATAACATGACATTTCTAGAAAATAAGTTGATTTGAGAGCTTTAGCACAACATCTTATAGATGTTTTGATCTAGCATGTAGAGGTTCAACTGGAATTTGAGCAATTCTCATCAACAAGTGTTGCAAATGAAAGGAACTTAACTAAGACATTGATTTACCATGAAATGAAAAAGTTGGTTTTGAAATTTCCCAAGGAGTTAGCAATAAAGTACAAAGATTGTCCACTTCCATTTCCTAGCCAGCTCGGAAATTCTGATTGTTCTTTTATATACATCTGAAGACAAGGTTAGAGAACACAAATTACAAGTGTTATTTCACATGGAAATACTTGCATCAAATATTTATGGAAGTTATAGTTTGATAGAATGCATCAAAGAGAGGTGTTCACATGGACAACATTCATTGCAAGCTATGTACAAAATTGATTTCAAGCAATTTTTTAGAATGTTTCAAAAAATGCAATTGGCGATTTAAAGCTAAATTCGACAACTTTTGCCACTATAATACTTGTTTGTGCCAAAATATGGGATTTTGATCTCAATTACATGCAAGAAGATATGGAAAACGTTTTTAGGTTCGGCCCTTAAAAATATTCTAGGCCCATTAATGGGAGTGAGGAGCTCAACACGTAGTCTCAAAGGAATCCTTGCAGTTGAAATTTTTGATCTAGGATTTTGCATGGATATTAAGTGGCACAAGTTTTAAATATTTCATTCAGATTGTAGATCAAAGGACTAAAATTTTCATAGAAAATAATAACAATCAAAATTTGTATTCTTAGTACTACTAATAATGCAAAATAGGGAAAGTAATATCATGAAACATCATGGATGCATATTACAATTATGAAAAGTCATAAGAGAAACAATTATATACATATGCCCATCAATCGGTGCCATCTAGGAGACATACCTTTGATGCATTTCCCAAAATATTTTCAGTGCCTTATCAATAAGCCCATTCTCGCGCATACCATGCAATGATAGCATTCAGTAAGACCATGTCTGGTTTATGAAATTTATCAAAACAAGTTTATGCCTTTTCAACTTTCCCAAATTTCACATACATATCTACAAGGGAACTCATGATAAATGCATCATAATACAATCCTCATTTGACTATTTTTTCATGTATTTCTTCCCCATACTCGGATATATCCCAATATGGCATAAGCAACAAAGGTGAAATCATTAGGTTCGATTATTATTCATTGCATCAAGTGAAAAACATACAAAGCCTCACCAAAAATCCCTTCTCTCTCCTTGGACTCTTCCAGATTTACCATTTATAAAAACATGCCCCTTTTCACCTTGGACTCTACCACATGAGGAAGAGGAGGAGGAAAATTACCACACCGCCAACTTTGGAGGTGGCCATGGGGAAAATAGATTTCTGCATGATCTTTATGAAGCGGGAAAAATAAAGCATGCTGTTGCAGCATGAGATAATAGAGACACAATGCATACGAGGAGGATTCAGGAAACTAGTACATGATCTAAAGAATAGAGACCTACTTTCTTGATTACTGGAATCTCCTCCCATTTCTCGAACTATCTTTGGAATCCCCTTTGACATGAACAAGGAGATCCTTGTGCAAAGGCTTGAAATATCTCATCCGAGTCTTTTTGTAATGGTTTGAATGGATTTTTGCTGCCTCTACTCCCAATCGAAGCCCTAAAATGAATGAAGGTGCATATGCCTCTAATTGCCCCAAATTATTTCACTAGGGTAAAAGTCAACTTATTATTAAATTAAATGAAAAATTTTAGAGAAAAAGGATTAAATTAGAGACAAAACTAAAGGTTTTTCTCTACTTACCGTCTCAAAATAGGCCATAATGTAGTAGTGATATGAGATACAAATGAGTAAAATAAAATTATTAAACTTGGAATTTATAGAAAAAACTTAAATAAACATATTTAAAATTATTAGTACTATTTTATAGTGCACTAATTTTGCAAGAGTCTATCTCTCACATATGTTTACAAGGACAACTCGTCAACTACTCAATGGTTTTTCAATCACTTTTAAGGGGGCGATATTTATTGGTTAGTTGAACATTTCAATATGCAAACATATGTGATATTTGAACATAACCATTGGAAATTTCATTATAATAAATATAATAAACATCCCACTATGTTGACTTGATCACGTGGAGGAATTTTAATGTACCATCGACAAAACAATATTTGGTTCAATCCCTGAAAGAGTGGGGATATTTACACCAATATCAATGACATTTGTATTATTATATGGGAGTGTTGTTTGTCATATACACAATGTCTATATACCACAGAGGAAATAAAAAAGTGTTTATACTCTTGTCTTGGTTGAAGAGTAAAAGGATGGGTTGTGATGCCTACATATACATACATACATGCACATGTATTTGTATATGTATGTTTATACATGCATATGCATATGCATATACATATACATATACACACATTGTGTATATGAAAACAACACTCCCATATGATTATAAAAATTTCCAGTATGTGAGAACAATACATATACATATGTACATATGTATATATACACACGTACATACATATACATGTACATATACATATACATATACATATACATGTATATGTATATTTATGTACGTGTGTGTATATACATATGTACATATGTATATATGTATTGTTCTCACATACTTGGAAATTTTTATTATCATATGGGAGTGTTGTTTTCATATACACAATGTGTGTATACCACAAAAGTTTGAAAAATTTCTATACTTTTATCTTAGATGGCTATACATATACATATGCGCATGCGCACGCACACGCACACACACGCATTTGCATATGCATGTTTACACATGCATATGCATATACATATATATGTACAAGTATACATATACATATGTATTGGTCTCACATACCTGTACATTTGTATTATCATATGAGAGTGTTGTTTGTCATATACACACTGTGTGTATAACATCAAAGATAGAAAAACATGTGTATACTATTTTCTTAGCTAGCGAGTCAATTAATGGGCCGTGAGACCTACAAATACATACACATACCTATAAATATGTATAGATATGCATATACATGTATATATACATATATGCATATATGTATTTGTATATTTATTTTTATACATGCATATGATATATGTATGTGTATACATATACATATGTATATGTATATGTATATGTATTGTTCTCACATACACGGACATTTGTATTATCATATGGGAGTTTTGTTTGTCATATACACACTGTGTGTATACCACAAAAGATAGAAAAAAGTGTCTATACTCTTGTCTTGGCTGGTGAGTCAATGAATGGGTTGTGACACCTACATATACCTACACATACATATTGATGTGCTTATATATACTAGGAAATATCGTAGGTAAATATATGGGTTTTTAAATTCAAGTGTGAATTTGTGAGAGAGTTTGTTGAGCATAGCTCAAAAAAGAAGATTATAATCCATGGTGACAGGATCACATGACTCCCATAATATACACTTATGACTCCCATATGATAACATACATGCATCACCTATGTGTGGGACCTAGATCTGCAGAGGTGGCATTAACTTAACACAACCTATTCATTGACTTTCCAACCAAAACAAGAGAAATGATGACCTTTTGGATGAAAAAAGGTGGTGAATTTAATACATTTAATGCATTGCATTTTTCTCTTTATGAAACCACCAAAATTTGCCATTTTTAGTTATTCACTCAAACCAATATTGTTAAGCACCAAAAAAATAACTCCAACTTATTCTATAAATTTACATATGACTCCATTTTCTTATGCAAGGTTCCTATAGCGGTGAAGGCGTGACAATTGGGAGAAATAATTTTCCACGGTGCATTGAGAAGATATAGATTTGTAAAGGTCCTTATTTGGGTTGTTATTAAAAAAATTGGTGATGGCTCGAGAAAACAAACACACCCCTTTCTATGAATGTTGTTTAGCTGAAATAGTGGTGGTGAGGGGAGGATGAGTTGGCATTTGGTTGCGAGTCGTCCGACCAAGTATATGTGCATAATTATGTGCCAATGCTTGAATGTTTTATTCAATGAGGGATAAGAGCATATAAAAATAAAGTAGATAATTAGGAAAACGTAGGTGTTAGTTACACGAAATCAAACAAAACTAAATAAATGTTAATAATTTAATATTAGTTAAGCTAACATTCCCCCCTTATTACATTATTTTTACAAATGTACCCCCTAAATAGTTTAAATTTCACCTTGTGAAGAGACTTGGTGACTATATCTCTGCTATCTAAGAATATGTTGGGCAAAGATCTTTGGAGTTAGATGTGGTGGTTCAAGACTTGTTCTTGAATGTAATGACATTTGACCTCAATGTGCTTGGTTATTTCATGAAAAACTAGATTCTTCACAAGTTTCAACACACCCTGATTGTCGCAATTAAGGATGGGTGGATTTTCTTTAGGAATACCCATAGAACAAAAATGTGACATAGCAAAATCACTTTGTACAAAACTCCTAGTGTGGTGTAATACTTTTCCTCATTGGATGAGAGAACAAAAATAGTTTACTTCTTTCTAATCCATGAGATAGGTCCAAATCTAAGATGAAAAACATATCATGTAGTTGATTTCATTTCATAAACAAATCTAGCATAGTCCGATTTGGTATATCCATGTAAGAAGAACTGAGGGTTCTTCTTATACTCTAGACCATAATCAATTGCACCTCATACTTATCTCTCAAAACATGCTTCATTGATACGCAATGACATTTCTTTAGCTCTAGCATGAATCGGAAAGATAAGTGAAAATAGAGAATAAGTGTGGTCTCGTATAAGAAAAGTAAATTATCAATTGTTATACATAAATGCATGCTAATGACACATCCTATGAAGTGAATTCTATGTTCATTGCATATTTATGTTGTAGTAGTTTTATAGCCCAACTTTATCACGAGGTTTCGTCATCCTTGACAAGCTTGTTCCTCTTGTTTAACAACTACTTTATTCACAATCATCTCCTTCACCCATTAAATAAATGCGGAAGATCCTCATCCCTTTTAATTCATGGTAGAAGTATATAGATTATTCATATGTTGTTGTGTGGCAAAGTAAAATCTTAGAGCCAAATTTTCTCTCAAAGGGAAATGAAGTCATGGTGTATTGTTGCTTTCCTGAATTAGAAATTTTGGAAATATTTGTTACCAAAACATTCACATTGTTGGTACCAAATTTTGAGGTAGTGTGGTTGATGAGGGATTCCAATGAATTTGCACAATATTTGGTTTCCCCACTCATGGCATTATCCTTGTAAAGTGAAAAAGTTTCCCCCATAGTAAATGACATTTCGAGAATCTCGGGATATGTTGAGTTTACGTAATGATACAAAATATTTTCAGATGAGAAGGGTATTTCATCATCCATGCTACGGGGAAGGAAATGGAATCTACTCTTTGGTCTTCTCATTAACTCTATTTCCATGGTCACTCTATTTTCAATACGTAATGTTTTCTCAAGAAAATATATCGTGAGAAGAGCTTCATGCATTTACCTTTGGAATTTTGATCCACTAGATTATTCTACGAAGAATGACACTTATATAGAGTCTCTGTTATCATGGTGCTTATCCCTGATGCAGGTTCGTATTCAATTCAAATATGCATAAAATATTAACCATCATGGTCAATATTTTCACATGTCCTTGAACTTGCAAACCCTGTGCCTCATTTTGCATTCCCCACCATCATGTTGTGTACTCACATATTGAGAAATATGGTGCCTGTTATTTTAAAAAAATTGAAAATGGTAATTTAATGGAATAGATAACAAGACATTACATTGTTATCTATATAGGTAACACCATAATTTGGTGTAGGTAACAACACATTACTTTGTTACCTATATAGGTTAAAACATAATGTGTTGTTACCTTTTCCATCAAAACTAATGACAACATGACAGAAAATACTTTTTTCCTATTGTGCAAACATACGTGAGGGATAGGATCTTTTGAATCATGCCCATATAGACTCTACATCGGTACTAGTCAAATTTGTATTGTATTCTAAATTTCAAGACCATGGCCATAGAGGAAAGAGCCTATCCCTCACGTACATTCACATAATAGGAAAAAATTATTTTATGTTGTGTCGCCATTAGTTTTAATAGATAAGATAATAATGCATTGCATTGCTACCTATATAGGTAAAAATGTAATGTGTTGTTATAGGCACAACATTTCTCCATACGAGAGCACGTAGTAGGATGGTGGCCTTGTGGGGCACACAAAATGGGGCTTGGGGGTCACGAGTTTGAGGCTGAGTGAAAATATTGACCTTGATAGTCAATATTCTACACAATTTCATGTTGGGGATAAGCACCACGACAAGATGCATTATACTAGATGTTGAATGATTAGGGCCATCCAACCTAAGACTAGGCTCATGAATATGTCCTTGACGAGCTTATTTCTCATAGGTTTTGTCATTTTCGACAATTTTTTTAATCTCAATGGTAGATGGGCATTACAATTCAAACTACATTCATCTTCCAAAATAGTCATTGTTACAACCATTATGTATGCATATACACACAAGGTGCCAAAAAAAATGCACCCTCGATGATGGTGGCCTACTTTAGGTAGTTATTTTACTAAAATTCTTTCTAGGCTCGTTAAAATTTTGCAAGAGCCAACATATTCATGAACAAAGGGTGTCCTAAGTATATTGGGAGCATGGTCCTTGATATATTCTATCCATAAAGATATTCTTCGGTGGAAAAATTATAAAAATACTTTGTTTTGAAAGCTTCAAAGGCTTGAATGTTGTTAAACCTTACAAAAATTAGTTACAACGATATCCATGATCGACTTTCTCTTGTTTATAACAAGCTCATTTATCTTCCTATTTATCTCATGTATCATGGAACCATAGCTAAACAAGATATGGTGTCCACTATCCATCTAAATTTAAATTTTTATATCAAAATCTCGCCATCCCACCAATTTCATATAAGTTATAAGAGACATGACATAAATATTCCTACGTATCAAGTGTGATTACCTCATGTTGGCATATGATGTGTCACCATTGGCCACCATAAAACATTGCATCATATGCCTAAAAATAGTAATTGGATGTGAAATATATGATGAAAATGTAAAAGGGGATCTATTAAAGGAGTAAAAAGGATGGAAAGAAATAATGGTAGAGGAAGAGGGGCATAAAAGAAGGGTTCGGATGGTGGAGAAGTCTAAGGTTGAGAAATTGGAGTGGGATTATAATGAGAAAATCAATCCTCCAACAACCACATGACATTTACATCAATCATTTAAAGGTAAAAATATGTGTTGTTTATTACAATGAAGAAATTGTTTGTGGAGATATCTGTGAATTTGTGCATGCATGCAGGTATTAAGTTCAAACCTTCTAAGTTCAAACAAAATCCATTCATATAAAAAGTATACAAAAACTTAATTGGAAAATAGAATCTACATGTCCGTTTGAAGGCCTTAATTATTAATTATTGTTCCAAACCACCTATTTTCCTATAATTACTTGAGATCTACTCGCAGATACTATTTGGATTTTTTAGTCCTCTACACATATGCCTCCTTCTAAACGTAAAATTCAATAAACCCATCACTACCACACAAATATTTGTCTTTCTTCAACACAAAACATACCCCAACTCAAAAGCGCCATGGAAATAGATGCATGCTTTGAGCATTTCCACAATGATACAAACCCCAATAAAATTGGGTGAAATGCTTCTAAACAAGATGCTTTCATATATTGACAAGGAAGGTAATTTATAGATGGTTTTGAAAACTTGCCACTGAAAAAACAGTCCTATTTTCCTTCCTGGGGCCTTTACGCCCTCATGCTTGCAAAAATATCTCCTTGGTTCACTAATAAGGTGAATATAATGCGTAGGACTCAAGGTATTGGTCTATTGGTGAGTTACAAGTAGTTTGTAATCATCAACCCAAGTTCCATTCCCATTGAGGCCATTGGACACTTTCAATAAGTATTCATGGAGACACCTTGAGGTAGGGGTCGAAATTCTCCATGTGAACCAATAGGAACACAGTGGGACACTCCAAATGTGCATCAATCGGCATACATTAAGGACCCAAGCCCACCTCCATGTCCCACTTAGAGAAAGTGCTCCTCTAAAATTATGCGGGAGCATAACTTGCAGAGACCATAACTTTTGATACAACCGTTGGATCATCTTGAAAATTTACAGGGTGGTAGATATACATTAGTATAAAATATTGCGTTGTATATGCCATTACATGTCCCTATAGAGCCATGGGTTGATTTGAGTATGGATTTTGTGTTAGGACTTCTTATCTCTCAAAAGTGCACCAGAGAGATGAATGTAGGTGATCAAAGCTTGCTCTGGATCTCTCTCATTCGTAGATACAATGGAAACACCTCAAGTTTTTGGGTATACCTATTGTTGAGGTGAGTCTTTGGTATCAAGGTCGGTTCCTTTTTATGTATCCTAAACTAATTTTTAGGGGTTTTGATGGTAAAAAGATGATTGTAATGAATTGAAAACTTAGGTGATACACCAAACTTGTTGAGGGATTTGACTGAGTACATGCACAATTAATTTGAGAATGGATTTTGGATGCACAAACTAATAGTTTTTAGTATAATATCAAGGCAAAACACTTGGTGTATTGAGGGAATGAGTCACAACAATATAGTAAGATAACATGCACACTAATATTATGCAGAAATTACTAAATTTGCAGCAAGGTAAGATGATTAATCAAGGAATTTGACATTCACAAGAATTAATGAGATATACACACCACTGCAAATAATTGTAAAGGAATAAATCAATTCTCATTCAAGGGAAAAACAAGAAAAATATGCTTCAGTACTCCTATGTCTAAAAATTCATGCTTGTGCTTTGCAATTGCACATAATATATAGCAAAATTATCCACCCATCCCATCCTAAAAATAGGCTAAAAATTGTACTCACCCATGCATGCTTATTTTACCCCTTTATCATGAATAAATAAAGGAATAAAATAAGACATGCTAATACAATGAGGCATTAATAGCCTTGATTACAAAAATACATCCCAGTCAAACTACAGTTGACTAATCTATTTTTAACAAAGTAAGATGAATAATTTGGCTAATAATATTCCTTGCTTGTTGTGTAAGTCTCCTCCAATGTGCATGCAATATCGTCTTCTAGTGTTTGATGTGACACTTTCAATTTGATCCACTTGTAGTGATAATTTTGGCATTCTTTAATTCTACCCCTTGGATGCACATGCAAAAATAAATATCTCTATGTGAGAAAAAATAATTCCTTTATTTGAAATACTTGGAAAAATAATTCACCCATGTATTCCATCATGATGGGGACCACCTTTGGTTCTGATGTTGAAATATCATTTTTCTTCTTGTGATTACATGTAAAATTAACTCTTGTGAAAAATAATGCCATTGTTTACTTTCAAACCTTCCCACTGTGGGGACCACCTATGATGTGCACACTTTGTCTTCATAAGGGTTTTGACCTCCTTTAGGCCCATCATTACACATATAGTTTATTGGCCTCCTTTGAATAATCATTTCATTGCATAAGGTCTTCATACCTTCACTTGGTCAGAAAACATAGTTATTTCATGGCATAATGTTTGATTGCATTTGATGGGAGGATCATGGAAAATAATATAAAGTTCACCTTTTTGTTGGTTGGCACATATACTATGGTTTTTACTTGAAATTAATCATTAGTAAAGCATCCTTTGGTTTATTGTGACTTGGGCATGTATTATTATGTTGGCCCCTTTTTGATCATCATAGTGTCGAATTTGATTTTTCAAAACACTATGGTTTTGGAACCTTAATCGGTCAATGGAAATGATTTGTTTGAATGATTGAGGATGGTCCCCCTTTACACGATGACTCAACCCTTCATTTTTTTTTGGTGACAAATATGCTAACCTTGAGTTAGCTAGGTTTTTAAAGGCTCGACATGTTGACATATTCTGAACCCCGGTCGAGTTATGGGCAATTGTAGTAGAATTTGTCTTGAATCTCCCATATTGATATCAACCATTGATTGAGGTACTTGTTGGGTCTGCACCATCGATTCTATGAGAATATGAATTTGTATTGATTATGGCCTTAGTTGATTGTGTAACTTCTTCATGGCCATTCAATCATGATACTTGATGGTATGGGCTGTTGATCTGTTAACTCCGGATGAAAAGGTAGTTAGCCTCGGTTCGCATCTGGAAACTTTGATTTTGGTAATTTGATGATGTGATCCATTGAGCTTAACTTTGATTAAGTTTCAGAAATCATGGGATGGTTGAGAAATTTTATTTATGATTTGAATTTGACCGTTTTTACATACATGCCCATTTTGGAGGGCAAAGCCTTGGTGAATTTTCTCCAGAACACCATTGTTTGGTCTTCGAATTCATTTCTCTCTGAAACCCATCTTATTATGAAGCTTTGAACATGAAATTTTCTTCCATTCTTGATTGTTTGAGCTCGGAGAACAATTTGATGGAGGTATTTGTGGGTTTGTCATTTCGAGAGCTATTTACATTCACATCTAAGCACAAAGGTTCTCCATTTGAAGCTCTGTGGGAGGCTATGTGAATTTTTGTGCATGCATGTTTTTGGATTCTCTCGGCCATTGTCGATGTTTTGAGTTTCACTGTGATATTTCTGAAGTGGCTGCCATTCTGTTCATTCATTACGAGATTAGTTTAATGGTTAATGGATTTTGGGGTTTGATAACTCTTCTCTATTTAAAATGACCGCCATTAATGAAGAGAGGTAAGTTGGTTACATGAACTTTTTAAAACATCTTCTTACCACTATTCTATAGCATAAGCATTGATACTTTGATTTCTTTGAATTTTTAGTGGACTTTGGAAATTTTGAGCTTGAAATCGTTTTGGGTATTTGTTTTTCCCTCTGCACTTCGTTGATTTTTTGATAGTTTTCTCCACTTGTTTCAAACTATTGATTTTTTCTCTATTTCATGAATCCTTACACGTACTTAGTCTTTAAGGTGTGTTTGACTTTATTTCTCTCTACATCATTTCTATGCTCTGTGAACTCTCGTGAAATGTATATGTCTGCATTTTTAAACTCTAAGAAACTGTCTTCATGGCATAAGTATAGACTGGTTCTTGGTTATTTTGATGGCTCGAGTTGGATATTTCTGTTTGACTGATATTCTTGACCTGGTGCATTCAACCCTAAAAATTTCAAACTATAAGTTTTGTTTACTCCTCGTAAGCTCTCATGAGGGGTTTTTTTTGTTCCTCACACGACACTTGAATTTATAACATGGTATTTGCATTATTTTTGAATGAAACCCCGAACTTGGTAAATATTTTATCAGCTTCTAAGCTGGTTTTATTTATCTACTTTTAATAAAGTCATGCTTCAGATCTAAACATTAAATTTTGTGGGTATTTGTATTTCCTATCTTATGCCTCTACTCCATTATTTAAAAGGTTCGTGTATCCAATCCGTTCCATCTTCTCACTTTGTTGGGTTGAAACATTGCTTTTGAAGGAGTTTGGGCTTTGGATATTTTTCGAGTAAAATGTAGATATGATTTACTCATGTATCCTCGCATCTAAGTTATCTTAGAGGCCTATGAAAGTGTTCTTAAAATTGATTTGAGCTCATAGATTGAATGTGATCGATGTTTCTCTAATATTGGAGATTCTTACATATCTAGGTTCTTCATTTATTTTTGTTATCATACTTTGAATCCTTTTTTCATTTTGTCTAAGCACCCCCTTTCAAAATTCTACCTCATGTTTAATGCATAAGTTTAGATTATTGATCCTTTGATAACTTTGAAATGGCTAAGAATTCGACCTTTCTGTATTTTGAAACATTACTTCACTTTGTCAAGTTGATACTTTCGAAAATAATATCAATGTTTTATTGTTTGGATCTCAAGACTTTGGTTCTAGCCATTCTGAATGCTACCTGAGTTATGCATATTTTTGTCTTTCTTGTGGAAATCTTGGTATAGAATGTTATCTATAAAAATTCTTGTGATATCAATTTTTTTATGATACTCCTTGGCAATATGGCTGCTTGATTTGATTTTGAAGTCGAGAATATCAAGAATATCAATTTATTTCAATTGTTAATTCAGTAGCTTAAATGGTCTACTTCTTTTTTTGGATATGGGAATTCCTTCATTGTATCTTTCTATAATGATGTTTTCTTGTCACTTATATAATCTATTTTTTTTTGGATTCCATCTGTGTCATAACATATATATTGCTATTTTGGATGGCTCTATAACCTTGGTTTCTGAGCATTACAAGTTGTAACTTGATTCTTGCTTTCTTCCACCCATGTTATTTGAAAACATAATGGCCATTCTGATTCTGTACACAAGAATGCATTCCCTTTTCTTAATCATGGAGAATATAAACATTTATTGACTCTTGTCACTAAAAAATGAAACTTTGTTTCTTGAAATTTATGCTTTACTTTGTTATGTGACTTGGCTGAAACTCCTGTATTCTATTGCAAATGTATGCATATCCATTTATTTCTTTCTTGTTGTCTATAGATTTCTTTGATAATGGAGATTGATATGCTATTGATGGATTTTCTAGTACTTTGCACTCATTGTTGGTGAACCTTGATTTTCTGTTTGAATTTTGTAACTATTGTAATTGACTGAAAATCTACTTTTCTTTACTATGTCTGGAAGTAATTGTATTGCAAGATTTTTTGTTCCTATTCAAGCTAATGTTGAGGCAACTTGATTCACATTTTATTGATCCATGTTTCATATTCCCAATAAGCCTTGATGTTCTTGAATGTATTTTGTTCTTCAAATAACTATTGCTTGAAAATGAAACTTGCAACTTTATCATTATTTGTATTTAGCTTCTCAATGGATTCTTATAGGCAAGCATATATTGATACACCTTTGCTTTTCTATGCATGATTATGATGTGGCAATTTTTATTTTTCATTCAGCATGCATCCAAAATTTGGAATCCTTCCTGAAGTTTGTAGATGCACTTAATGACTTCCATTTTGACTTTCTTCAATTCTTATATTTCTATACTTGCTCAATTATGAAATCAGGCTCTATAAATGCAAAGCATTTTAAAGGATTCCTTGTAGCTATATGTCCATGATTCTTTTGATATACATGTTGAAACTAGATTTTATATGTGCACTTATCTTTAATAACTGAAGATTTTGCACCTGCACTTGTAACTTTTGAAGAGTGTACTTTCCTTGTTTTATGAATTCTGAAACAGGCCTTTGAAATTTTCTTTACAATTGTACTCTAATCCTTTTAGCTTTGACTCTGAGATGTAAATGTCATTTTTCCTTTCATAACATGGCTTTTGTTCTCATGAATTTGTAATTGATTGATATATCTTTTATTTTTGCACTTATCTTGATCACTTTTTAACTGTTCTTTTGAGCTTATATCTCTCATTCATACCTTTAAAGTTTCCTTGCTTATGGTATCTCATGTAACTATCCTCTTCATGGGTTCTAGTAGAGGTTTGTTAATGAAACTGGAAGATACCCTTGCTCATTTTTTGTGTTTTGATGAAGACTTTGCTCATTAAGAACTATTACTTGTATCTTGCTTCCTCACTTCTGATTTCAGTGTCTTGATGCCTTTCTTTTATACATCTTCTATCTGCATTTTCCATTTTTTTCGGAATAGCTCATAAATTTGTATTATGTAGATTCCTTCAACAAGTATTTCTTTTCTGTACAGTAATCATTTTGCAAAATATTTATGCTTTCTAATCTGCTACATGTACCTACACACTTAAAGAAATAGTTAGAAAATATTTAGGCTTTTTGGCCTCTCTTATTTTCCATAGTTTTTCTTTTCTCTTTATTTTCTGAAATGATTATGGGAATCATATGTGCTGATGTAGAATGTTGTTCTTATCAATTGTGTATTTGTATGTGATGTACCTTATACTTCTATTTTTTTAGAAATCCATCTACATGTAGTTAGATAGTACAAGGGTACAGATTAAACCTGAGCTCAATGTCTAATGACAATTCTCTTTCATTTTTCAGGTACATTGTGGTTGCTAGGAGAGCTGAGTAAAATATGGAGTTGGAGCTGAAGTGAAGAAGATCAAAAGAGAACCCAAGGAAATGATGGGTTTCTTCTATACCTTTTTACTTTTAACTTCATGCATATGTACTTCTTTCTTCAATAGTTATGAGTTACATCCCACGGCTTGTGTGGGAAATATTTTACTTCTTCATGAATAAATGACATTTAATTTCTATACTTGAGTTGTATACTTCTTTCTACTTTCAGCTTTATGACATGTATATTGATTATATAATGAAATAAACAACTCAAACATATAATTAAATGTATTTATATGAAAAAGTAAGAGTTTTTGAAATACAGTAACTTAATAATGAAATATCTTTTTGTAAACTACAACTCTATCTACTATTCCAAAATTTAGCATTTCACCTAAACTATGATTCTTTCCTTCAACAGTTCAATGCATTAGTCCTTCGGGGATCTTGTGTTTCCTTATTGATGGCGAACATGGAATGGCAGGCTATGCGAGGTGTTACATTTTGTAACATCATACATAGCTTCAGATTATATGTAACTAATCAATTGCTGCAACTGAAAACATGATAAAACTGTAATGCATTCCCTATTTAGTTCCACTTCATCAATACCATCCATTGTAATGAAGTTTTGAGTTTCCCATTTTTACACAACCGTAAAAATTGTAAACAAGAATTCTAACACATAGCGAGGGAATGATTTTATATTTGTTGTGAATGATAGATTCTCTAAGATGGCACATTTCATTTCTTGTAAAACAACTAATGACGCTTCCATAGTTGTAGATTTTTTTTTCAGAAGTGGTTAGATTGCATGGAGTTCTAACAACGATCACTTCATATCGTGACATGAAGTTTTTAGTCACTTTTGAAGACTCTATGGAGGAAACTAGGACAAAGCTACAGTTCAGTAGTGCATATCACCCCCATACGGATGGGAAGATGAAATTAGTAAACGGAAGCTTGGGAAATCTCCTACATTACATAGATGGAGAAAATCCAAAACAACGGGACTTATCTTTACCACAAGCTAAGTTTTCCTATAATAGCTTGGTAAATAGGTCAATAGGGAGGTATCCTTTCCAAATTGTATGAGGTAAGAATCCCAAGTGGGTCTTAGATTTGATTGAGCTACCTAGTGAAGATGAAACTAGTGAAGATGCAAAAGCATTTTTAGAACACATTCTACAACTATAGGATGGAGTGAGGGAAAAGCGAAAGTGAGTAATTCACAATATAAAGTAGTTGCAGACGCCAATACGAGATTAAGTGTATTCAAAGAAAGAGATATGGTGATGGTTCATCTTATAAAGGATATGTTTCCAAAAGGGACATATAATAAACTCAAGTATAATAAGATTGGGTTGTGTAGGATTCTAAAGAAAATGAGTGATAATGCCTACAAGGTGGAGCTACCTGAAATTTTTCTATCTCACTAGTTTTTAATGTTTTTGACTTATATAAGTTTCCATGTCATGATGAAGATATTGTGGAGGAGGAAGAAATAAAATGGGAGCAACAAATGTCGAATAAGAAAAATAAAAGGGTAATGCATGTCTTGGACCAAAAGATAGTCACTACTAAAACCTGGGAGCTACAACATATATTTGGTATCTTTGGGAAGGTTTGCAGCAAGAAGAAAATAAATAGATTCCTAAGTATGAGTGGAAGAATATTGACAAGTGAAAAATTAGATTAATTTGTCACAACCAATTCGTAGGAGCTGAATTCTTTTCAACCATGGGAGAACGATGCAAGAGCATAACTTGCAGAGACCATGATTTTTTATCCGAATGTTGTATCATCTTGAAATTTTATAGGGTGGTAGATATACATTAGTTATCAACTAATAGAAAAACAATTTCTAATAGGTTGTGGCCATTCGCACATTTTTGGGTCCGTATTCCTTCATCTAGTGTCCTAAAATTAGGTTCAAATGATTTTTTTACTTTTCACTAGGATTTAGAACTTTAATAAATTTTGTTTTTCTTATCAGAATAAATTAAAATTTTGTGTGAGCATAAATTTATGAAGTTATATTTATTTGGCATGCAAATTTTGGGGCCCATCCGAATTATATTGCTAGTAGGTATTTTTTGGCATTTTACGGTTGTTTGGTAATTTAGGGTTTTTGGCATTTTAGGGTTTTAGAATAGACGTGAAATAAAATGTGGATTGTAAATGTAAAAGATTAGTGTGGATTCTAGAATGAGAAGAAAAATATTTTTAACTCCTGGTTTTTATTTTCAATTTTTTTTATGTTTGTTTTGGAGGTATTTCAACCTCTTGCGGTTGGATTCACATCAATTGGTCACAAAGCGGATTTAGATCTTGTGGAAATAGTAAAGGAAACATATTACATTTTTAAATGTAATTTTTCCTCTATTTTTATATAATCATGGATAGATGCGGGAGGGGAGGTTATGCCTAGATGAATACGCACATACAAGTAGCTATAAAGACAAGTTACTGAGCTCACAGGAGAAGTTACCCACCTTAGAAGGAGACATGCAAATGGGGATGCAAACCCAGAGAAAGTGATATCAAGAAGGTACCTCTCTTATTGAATGAAGGAAGAGATGAACAATAAAATGAGAGAGATGAAGAAAGCTGTGAATGAGAGACCATTTGAGGAGATATTGATCCATGCTTTAGAGGGAAAAAATGACGACATTAAGATTAATGTTCCTAATTATAGTGGAGGATTATGACCAGAGGAGTCGATTGATCGCTTGAATCATATGGAAAAATTCTATGAGTGGAAAACCATTTTAGAGGAGAAGAAGGTTAAGTTTTCATGCACTAATTTGGTTGGACATGCATTGATCTGGTGGGATCACCTACAAAATGAAAGACAAAGGAATGGAAAGGGCAAGATCTAAAACTAGAATAAAATGGTAAAGAAGCTCAAAGAAAAGTTTCTTCCTGTAGATTATGCTTAGACATTCTTTCAAAGGTTCCAAAACCTAAGACAAAAGGATCTCATCATTGAGGATTATACTAATGAATTTACAAGTTGTCAATCGGGGTGGAACATGGAGAGTCTGCAGACCATAAGGCTACATAGTATATAAATGGGTTGAGTTACACCATACAAGATGAAATGAGTATGCTCTAGATCCACATCCTGGATGATGCTTATCAACTCGCATTCAAGGTAGAATAAAAGAACAATAGGAATAATTTTAGAATTGGTGTGAAGAGAGGGCCATCATCATCTCCAATGAGAGGAAATGGTAGATTTGAATCTATAAAAGGTGAATCATCTAATGCGGGAGGGCATGAACATTCTCGGTCAAGGCCGTTGTAAATACCAAAGAGGTAAAAGGTTTCAAAGGGGAAGAGGTTATAATGGAGAAAGGGGCTGGATTATTCCCCAAAGTCAATATAAATTTTAAAGATGTGGTGAAGAGGGGTATAAATCTTTTGAGTGTTTGCACTATCCTACATAAGATAGATGGAAAAGAGAACAACCACGAGTAAAGATGGTTAAAGGAGAAGATGAAGATGAAATGGAGGTTGTTGCAACTTGGGTGAAGCCCTCATGATAAGGAGGATGATGATTTCCCCAAAGAAGGAGAAAGAAAAGGATTTTGTTGCTGATGATTCATGGTTGTGAACAAATATATTTCAAAAAGATGCACCTTTGGAGGAAAGGTATGTTAAATAGTATTGATGGTGGTAGTTGTTAAAATATCGTTTAAATGTGATGGTTGATAAACTCATTATGAAATGTGAGAAACACCAATATCCCTATCATATATCATGGTTCAAGAAAGGGAATGAGGTAACCATAGATAAAAGATGTCTTATAAGGTTTTCAATTTGGAATACCTATAAGGATGAGGTGTGGTGTGATGTTATCCCAATGGATGCATGCCTTATATTCTGGGGAGGCCTTGACAATACGATACAAAAGGTTACACATGATGGAGGGAAAACTACAAATAATTTTTGGAAGGATGTTATAAAGTTGGTATTGTTACCCTTTAAGTAAGAAGAGAAGAGTGAGGGCTTGCTTGGCTACACAAAGCATTTATTACGAAAGGAAGAAGTTGGCTGATGTTATGCACTGATGTGAAAGAAGGTGGAAATAGAGGATTTTAATATACTGTTGCTGCAGAAAAGGTACTAAATGAATACAAATATTTCATACTAGATGAGCTACCAAATGGGTTACCTCTAAAGTGATATATTCAACACCATATTGATTTGATCCTAGGATTGGCCCTTCCAAAGTAGGTAGCCTATCATATGATTCCGACATAGAGTGAAGAGTTGAATAGACAAGTGAAAAATATAATACATAAAGGGTTAGTGAGAGAAATCATGATTCCATGTGTAACTCCAACACTATTGACTCCCAAAAATATGGAGACTGGAGAATGTGTGTAGACAATAGGGCCATAAATAAGATCACAATTAACTTTCGGTTCCCAATTCCGAGTAGCAAGATTGACTGCGGAGTGAGTACTTCTAGATCCGGATCCATGAATGGGATGACTGGAAAATGGCTTTTAAAACAAAAGAAGGATTGTACAATTGGATGTTGATGCCATTTGGGCTATCTAATACACCTAGTACATTCATGAGGTTGATGAATAGAATACTCGAGAATAGAATTGTGAGTTTTTGTTTTCTATTTTGATGATTTTATGATATATAGTAATACAATGGAAGAACACTTGTTACATATGATTTTTTTTAGAATTGTTACGTAAAGAGAGTCTATATGGAAACTTAAGGAAGTGTAGATTTATTCAGAAAAGTCTTTTTTTTTGGGGTTTTTCATAACAGAGGATGGAGTGAGGATGGATGAGGAAAAAGTAAAGGCAATTTTAGAATGGCCTATTCCAAGGTATGTGATTGAGGTTCGTAGTGTTCATGGATTGGTGAATTTTTATAGGAAGTTTATCGGGAATTTCAGTAGCATTTCTACACCCATAAAAAGAGTGTACAAAAGGGAGGGAGTTTGTATGGACCAAGGCAACAACATATGTTTTTGAATTGTTGAAGAAGAAAGCATCAAAAGCATCCTTCTTAGTATGGCCAGATTTTAGCAAGATCTTGGAGGTTGAATGTGATGCCTCACATGTGAGGATTGGAGCTATATTGAGTCAAGAAAGATGACCTGTCGCATTCTTCAGTGAAAAATTAAATGAATTCAAGGAGGAAATATTCTACTTATGATGTGGAATTTTATGCTATTTTCAAGCATTAAGGCACTGGAGACATTACTTGGTAGCAAAATAATTTTTACTCTTCACTGACCATGAATATTTGAGGTATGTTAAGACAGAAGAAACTAAATAGTATGCATGTAAAATGGGTTTCATTTTTGCAAGAATATACTTTTGTCTTAAAGCATAATTTAGGTAAGTAGAATCAAGTTGTTGATTCCTTTAGTAGGCGTGTAACACTTTTGACAACAATGGAAAATGAAGTAGTAGGTTTTGAGGCAATTAAGGAGTCATATGAAGGTGATCAACATTTCGGTGATGTTGTGAGACAACTTAAGGAACATACAATTGGTGGTGGTTCTTATTATTATTTAATGCAGGATGGTTATTTGTTTAGGGGGAAATAATTGTGCATCCTGCTAGTTGAATGAGTGAAAATATTAAAAGATAATTGCAAAATGGGGGTTGGCTAGACACTTTGGTATAATTAAGAAAATTGATCTTGTTGTAGAAAATTATTATTGGCCAAAGTTAAAGAGGGAAATAAGTAGGATTGTAGAAAGATGTAGAGTGTGATAAATGGCTAAGGGCCATGCAGATAATATTGGGTTGTATATACCATCACCTTTCCCTATAGGTACATGGGTTGATTTGAGTATGGATTTTGTGTTAGGAATTCCTAACACACAATGAGGGAATGATTCTATATTTTTTGTGTTTAATAGGTTCTCTAAGATGGCACATTTTATTTCTTTTAAAACAACTAATGATGCTTCCGGTGTTTTAGATTTTTTCCGAAGTGATTAGATTGCATGGAATTCCAAGAACGATCACTTTAGATCACGACACGAATTTTTTGAGTCACTTTTGGAAGAATCTATGGAGTAAATGGGGAGAAAACTACATTTCAGTAGTGCATATCACCCCGAGACACATGTAGTAAACAAAATTTGCAAAATCACCTACATTACATAGTTGGAGAAAAGCGCCAAAAAGATGGGACTTAGCTTTACCAAAAGTTGATTTTTCCTATAATAAGTCAGTAAACAAGTCAACAAGGAGGTATATTTTCTAGATTGTATATGGTAGGAATCCTAAGGGGGTCCTATATCTGATTATGCTACCCAGTGAAGATAAAACTAGTGATGATGCAGAAGCATTTGTAGAACACATTCTACAGTTGCAGGATGAAGTGAGGGAAAATTTGAAAGTGAGTAATGCACAATATAAATCAGTTTTGGATGCTAGTAGGAGATTAAGTGTATTCAAAGAATGAGATATGGTGATGGATCATCTTAGAAAGGAGAGGTTTCCAAAAGGGACATATAATAAACTCAAAGATAAGATAGATTCCTTGTAGGTGAAAAAAATGAGTGATAACTTGGAGCTACTTGACAAATATTATCTCTCACCAATTTTTAATGCTTTTGACTTATATAAATTTCCAATTCATGATGAAAATTTTGTGGAGGATGAAGAAATAATTTTGGAGCAGCAGATGCGAGAGTAAGAAGAAAAAGAAAAGGGTAACACATTTCTTGGACAAAAGATAGTCACTACTACTAGACATGGGAGGAGCTATGACAGATATTTTGTACAATGGTAATGTTTGTAGGAAGAAGACAATACTTGGATTCCTGAGTGGGAGTTTAAGAAGATTGACATTGAAAAATTAGATGATTTCCATCAACTGAACTCGCAGGAGCTGAATTCTTTTCAACCAAGGCAGAACAATGCGGGAGCATAACTTGTGGAGACCATAACTTTTGATCCAACCATTGGATTGTCTTGAAATTTTATAGGGTGGTAGATATGAATTATTAATATCCTAGTTTCAACTTTACATGCAATTTTTGGACCATTTTGACACATTTTGGGTCCAAATTCCTTCATCTAGTGGCCTAAAATTGGCTTTCAATGTTTTTGTCACTTTTGACTAGGTCTTAGAACTTTAATAACTTGTGTTGTGCTTGTTAGAATAAATCAAAATTTCATGTGAGCCTTAATTTATGAAGGAATATTTGGGACACAAAGTTTGGGGCCCATCCAAGATGTGTTCTTTAGTAGGTAATTTTTGGCATTTTAGGGTTTTTTGGCAATTTAGTTATTTTTGGCATATTAGGGTTTTAGAGTAGACATGAAATAAAAGGTGGAATGTAATAATGTAAAATATTAGTGTGTATTAAAAAATGAGAAGAAATCTATTTTGAAACTCCTGATTTTTATTTTTAAGTATTTTTATTTGTGTTTTGGAGGTATTTTAACCTCTTGCATGTGGATTCACATCAATTGGTATCGAGAGCGATTTAGATCTTGTGAAAATAGTTAAGGTAACATATTACATTTTTCTATTTGATTTTTTCCTCTATTTTATATAATTATGGCTAGACGTAGGAGGGGAGGTTATTACTAGATGAATAGGCATCTGCAGGAGCTACATAGACAAGTTGTTGAGCTCACAGCAGAAGTTACCCACCTTAGAAGGAGACATTCTAATGGGGATGCATACCCAGATAGTGATACTGAAGAAGTACCTCCCTTATTTAATAAAGAAAGAGATGAAAATAATTAGAGAGATGAAAGAAAATGTGAATGGGAGACCATTTGAGCAGAGATTTATCCAAGATTTAGATGGAAAGAATGAAGGTATTAAGATTAATGTTCCCGATTATGGTGGAGGATTACAACCAAAGGAGTTGATTGATTTTGGTTGAATCATATGGACAAATTATTTGATTGGAATACCATTTTGGGGTAGAAGAAGGTTAATTTTTCATGCACTAAGTTGGTCGGACATGCATTGATCTTGTGGGATCACCTAAATTTGAAAGACAAAGGAATGGAAAGGGCAACATTTGAAACTAGAATAAAATGGTAAATAAGCTCAAAGAAAAGTTACTTCCTATAGATTATGCTCGAGAAAATCTTTCAAAGTTCCAAAACCTAATACGAAGGATCTCAATAGTGATGATTATATTAATTAAATTTAAATTTTTACTCATGGTGGAATAAGAAGAGTCTAAAGAACAAAAGGCTACATGGTATATAAATGGGTTGAGATAGACCATACAAGATGAATTCAAGTATGCTCGAATCCACATCCTAGATGATGGTTATCAACTTGCATTAAAGGAAAAATAAAATAACAAGAGGAATAATTTTAGAAGAGGTGTGAGGAGAGGGCCATCATCATCTCTAATGAGAGGCAAGAGTAGATTTAAATCTACAAAAGGTGAATCCTCTAATACGAGAAGGGCATGATGATTCCGGTCAAAACCATGGTAACTACCAAAGAGGTAGGGGGTTTTAGATGGGAAGACATTATTTCTATCCATTTTTACCCACTTTGATAAAAATGGATAACTAGAGAAAAACAAACTTGGGTAGTTGATGAGCTTCATGGTTAAGCCTCGGGATTTTTAGAGGAAAATGAGTTTAGTTCTCGGACAAATTTGAGAAAATACGGTGATGTAGAAAAAGCCATGCAGAACAAAGTGATGTAGAAAAAACGCAAAACAAAGTCCATGGAAAAATCTATAGAAAATCCATAGAATAAATTCCGTGGAAAATATGTGAAATTCCAAGAAAACCAAATCCAGGGAATGTTGCAGAAAATTGGAAAATCCGTGGAACAAAGGAAAATGATAGATTTTCACACAAAACTTCGGATGGGCATAACTTTTGATCTAGTGATTAAAATTAGACAAACTTTATATTATTAGAAAGGTCTCAATGTCCTCTATATAATGAGTATAAATTTCTCAATTTCACCGAGGTTAGATGTATTAAAAATAGAAAATGTTTCCAGCATGGGAATACACAGTTCTAGGCCCAACCACCGCAATTCATGAAGTATGACACACCTTTTCTCTTCCATAATCTAAAGTATGTATGTAAGATGATATTTAAGGGTGACCATGTCTTTTCCAAACCATTTAATGGCAATTTTTGGTTGGTGATAGAAGAAATCTGAATTTCAGTCTTTCTCTTTCTCTCATTCATTTTCTATATATTGTAAACACTTCTCATTGAGAAGGGAGATATTCTCAGGATGTGGGGAAACTTTGTATAATTGTTTTCCCAACAACGGTGACCTGAAACCCTCTAATGGGCCTAGCAAGTGTATTTGTGCCTCTATTTATACAATTTAATGGACTGTGCATATTCTAAAAGCAATAAAATTGTGTTTGTGGTGTTCTTTCAACCCTTACATTGTTTTGTTGTATCTCCTTGCCATTCCATTCTTGCTGTTATTTTTTTGTGCATGTATGTCTCATTTGCAGTTGCGGGAAGTTGTGCTTCATGGAGATTTGGTGGTAAATGAAGATCTAGGTCTCTGTGTCACATTAGTTTGGCCTTTTAAACTCCATTTTATTTTTGTATTCTCCCTCGAAGGATATTTCACCCTCCTTTTTGGTGTATCACCGCTTTAGTGTAGGCTTTATTTTCATGCACACTCTCTCCTTGGTCCCTTGGAAAGATAGATTAGGATTAGATAGTCTTCCTGCATTAGAGTAGATTGTGGTAGGTAGTTTAGGAGCAAGAACCAACCTTCTTTAGAGGATCATGTAGTGCCCACTTCCCTTTGACACCTTTTGATACTAATCTTGATATTGTTGATTACATTATGGACATTATTATGGTTTTGATTTAGTACGATGTTATATGTTGGACCATTGATTATTGTTGACCTTGATTTAGTTATGATGCATTATGATTATTAGAGACACTTCATATGTGGATGATGATATACTATTTGACATGGATATATTATTAATGTTGTTTGGACATGTGATTTTTGATATTATGACTAGACCTAGAAAATGGACATTATATGATGATGATATAGTTGATATAAATTGTAAGTGATATTTTTAATGCCTTTGATGTTGTTTGATTCATATGTATAGATGATTTTGTGATTATATTTATATCATGTTAGATGTTCTAATATGGCTACGAGGTCGAAGGAGGTATTTGTGTTTTGCGAGGTTAAACTATCACAACAAACATCGGGGATTGGAGACCAACCACATTGGAATTCTAGATGAATTCAACAAGGTCACCATGGAAACATGTTTTTTGTGTGTGTGTGTGTGTGTTATTTTGTTAGGGATTCCCATGGGGGGATTACCTTTGAATGTGACTAAGGGGATTTGTGTATTTTATTAATGTGGTTCCTTTATATTATTGTTTGCATGTGTTTATTTTGTGATGAATTTACCCCTTTCATTATTCTTTTAATTGTGGAGAATTAATGTGAGTAATCATATTGTTAAAATAAATAAATCAATCAAATTTGGGATATAAGAAAGTAAGTATAGAAGTTGTTGGATTTTGTATTAAATGTTATAAGTATGTCTAAGAGTTGTGTAAGTCAGATTTTGGAGTATGAAACACTCCACCTTCTTGGAAATTCGAATTTGTCCTTTTGGAGGCTGATTTTGGTGGCTTGTGGGACAAGTAAAACTTATCTCGATACCTCTTAATTTAGTTACCAACCATACCTATGGTTGGAGAGTTGAATATAGACTTTTATAATTCTTTTTGAGAAGACAAATTATAATTTTTAATTGCACTCTTCTTACATTTTATTAAATTTAGTCCTTTTGGGGTGTGGGCTTTTTAGAGTGTGTAAGTTTATTGTCATATTATTCACCCACCTCTTTATTGTGCATTGGAGAATGAATTTGACTTTTGTGTTGGAGTTGAGGATGTGTGATATGGTATCCTACATGGATCCACCTCATCCTCTTCTCTTCCCTCTTCTATAAAATTTGAATTCCTTAGCTTGCTTTGGGTTACTTCACTTTTGGAGACTTCATTTTGGGTGAATTTTTCTTGCTGTCTTGGGAGATCTTACTTGGAGAAGTTTTGGAAGATTGTTGCATGCTTGTGTTGGGTTGTTGAACATTTTGCATACTTCCTCTTGGGTGAATTTTGGTGTATGGAGCTCTTCTTCGGAAGGAGATTGAAGACCATTACATGCTTGTTGGTTGTTGATTTTGGACTATATTTTGGCATTGGAAAACTTGTTGTTTGGAACTTAGAAAACTCCATCATGGAGAGGTTCGAGCTTGGCTCTTGAAATACTCTCTTTCTTTATGAATGTACATGTTATTGTGTGAATGTTTAACATGTTTGTGGGCTGTTTGGGTAGATTGCCTAGGAATGGTGTAGGAGAAGGCTATGAGGAATCCATGGGGGGGAATAAGGGAATGCCGGTGGCATCATAATTCTTGTGGAGGAGTTGGGATTGGGTTTTTACCTTGGAAAATAAATGGCATTTCATTTCTTACTTTGTGGGGGCATAAGGAGGGATTATGGGGGCATAAGGAAATGTGAGATGATTTATATATTGGTAGTTTATTCAGTGGATACCCAATTCCCATTGGGAGGCATAAGCAGCTTCCCCATAGTTCCTTGCTCCTTTGGCTTGCTTGATGAAGCCTTTTTATTGTTTTCATGTTTTAAATGTAGTGGTAAACTACATTTTGTTTTGGACTGTGTTTATAGTGATAATGTTGTTTGTATGTTTTGTGGAAGCTTGTTGTTGCCATGAGTTGAATCACACCTTCTATTGCATTGTGGTTAGGGCTTGGGGCCAATGAAGAAGGATGGATTCTCCTCTTAATTGGATGACTTGGTTGGGTGGACAACATTTAATTTCCCACACTCCTATTGTGATAAAATTGGATGAATGAGAAGAATGCATTTTTTGTCCTAGAGCTGAGAAAAGAAGACAATTTTGAAAGTACCTTGTGAGAATTCTTTTGTATAACCATCTTCCCACTAGAAGTGGATGAAAATGTATTATATTTGGTGATGGAAAGATGTTTTGTATTGGTTACGAATGTTTTAATTCAAAATGTGAAACTAATGCACTCTATCCCTATTTTTGAATGAAAGAAAAGAAAGATTATATCTTGTAAGTTGTATTTGATAATTGTAAATGAAGAATTTGAAAGTGAAATGAAAAGGAGATATACTTTTTTTTCTTTGGAAAGAATGTGAAAGCTATATATACTCTGTTCTGTTCATTTGCAAGAAAGAAATTGAAATCTATTATTGGCATTCAAGGAATTGCAAGATGTAAAGTTGTATTTGAAATCAATAAAGAATTGAAATACCTTTCTTCTTTTGCATTGTTGCATTGAAATCTGATCTTTAAATGTTATTGAAATTTTTTCTTGAAAGAAAGGAATACGTATGAAGGAATTGTATTACTTTTTTCTTTTGAAAATATGACAAAATTGGAAACCAAAATTTACATTTTAGCCATTAAAATGGTTTTTTGAATCAACTAAATGGATTTGACTAGGATTAGAATGAACTTCCATACTTGAATGATGAAAAAGTTAGATAGACCCTTTTAATCTGATCTTTGTTTTAATTTTTAAAACTTGCAAATAATTCTCTAAAATGCACAGTTCGAGCCTACAAACAATAATAAAAATTGAAACATTAAAATCTAGCATGTTATGATATCAATGAACTCAATTGGGCTAAAACACTTAAGGAAAAATCATTCAAACATTGCAAAATCGGGCCCAAACCTTTCACAATTATTTTGTTGTTTGAAGTTGTAAAAAAATTGAATTGGAAATCAATCAAGCAAAATTACCTTCCAAATGCATCCTAAATTCTTCTTAGAATAATTCTCCATGTCTGTTTGGCATGTTGAGTGAAGGAAGATCAAATTGGAAAAAAATTTACAAGTTAAAAATTACCAGTCTGCTCTGTTTAAGCCTGTAGAACGTTTTCATGAAATTGACCCCTTAAAATTTATCAAAATCTAAAATTAATGATTCATGTGCAAAGATGGCTTTGAGAGATTTCTAGAATGTCCTCGTTTTCCCAAAATTGAGCTCTCTATAAAAAGTTATGGCCCTCTGAAGTTTTTCCTTCACTTGGGTAAAAAAATAAAATAAAACAATTTTTTGGGAAAATTTTCCTTGGTGGGCTTGCGGCCCAAATATTTACCTTAAACACTTAGGAATTTTTTTGGGAAAATTTTCAAAATTTTCCCTACCGCCCCGACTGAAGCCAATCGAGAGGCGCCACGTGGCACAATGAGGTGTCGCTGGGGAAGATCTCTTTTCTAACTTAGCGCTCTTGGAAAATTTTGGTAAAATTTTCCAAATTTTCTCTGTCGGCCCATACCCAATTAGAAGCCGCCATGTGGCCTCACGAGGCAACGACGGAGGTGTGACACCTTTTTCAACCTTAGCACTTTTTAAATTTTTCTTGGGAAATTTTTCTTAGTTTCCTCCACTCCTCCACGCCCGCAGCCAATAGGATGATGACACAAGGCATCATCTAGGTTAGGCAGAGGCACACGAGAAGTTTTTCCCCTTGGGTCTCCAAACGCAAAAGTCTAAAATTCGTAAGTTTCCCGCAAGTCCGTTTTCCCGTGTGAATCGAACTTAACACGTGTCCTCATCGGGCTCGTGGGTGCATGGAGGAAAATCACGCTTTTTCCTCGAATAAGGAAAATGCTTCAAATTTTCTCCCCGCTCCACCGGCCCGCAGATGGGAAAATTTTCTTCCCTGGGCCCATAAGCCCACTCTTGGGGGAAAATATTCACCCCAACTCTCACCGGCCCATATCTTGAAAAATATGAGGAGTTAGCAAGACTTCTTTATATCAATGGAAAGGTGAGGAAATTTCCCATCAAATGGAAATGATTTAGGAAATTTTTAATGCATTATGTATGAGAAAAATCAAGTTGAAACTCTAATCTGTTAGAGAGTGGGTATGGTGATAATTTACCCTCTAAACCTAATTGCACCTTCTAACCCTAAATTTTTGACCTTATGACCTCTAATAATTGTTAATAAAAGAAAAGTATGTTCTAGTGGACTTGTATTGTTTTGGAAATTTTTGTAACATCGTTGTCTTACTGCACTTTGATTGTAGAGACTTCTAAATATATATATATATATATATATTCCATAATTTTTCTAACAAATCCTAGGTTGTTCTTGGGTCTCAAGTGGGTTGTTTTTATGGGTGTTACACTTGGTATCAGAGCAGTGGTTCAAAATCTTGGACCATTGGGCACACTAGAAAACTTGAGACATGAAACTTAAACCTATCACACTTCTAAACCTAGAAAGTAACTTAGAGATTACATATTTTAGTAAACATAGAAACTGAATAAAACTTAGAAAGATGAATTAACTCTCACCTTGGTCTGTGCAGGAGGTACAGATGGGATGAGGGGGATTTTCACATAGACCAAGACTTACCACCACTAGACTATGTTATAGCATCCATCCTACCCCAGATTTTGTAGACTCTTCGGGATGTTAATGCCACTCTACGCAGAGGATCAGTAGGAGGACATGCAACACGTGCATGAAAGAGTCCCTTCCATTGATGGTAGGTATCTCCTCGACTAGCAAGAAGGAGCATGGAGGAGAGAACTCCCATGCAGATTCATCTAGAGAAAATTCACCATAAAGGGGACATGGTGACCAAGTTTCGAGACATAGAGAGAGGTCTTGGAGCCCTAGGCTTAGGGATGAGCATGTAAAGAGACATAGAGGTCGTTAGCCCACAACCTGAAAATCACATCGGGGAGATCCTAAAGCTTTAACCATCACATTATTCGGTGATATAGGTGGATTTTAGGTAGAGGCCTGGTTGGTGAGCCTAAGTGGATGCTTCAAGATTTGTCCTTGTTTTAGCAACGTGAAATCTCGTGTTGTGGTCCATCTTGAGGGATAGATATGGTGTCCGGTGGAGGACGAGAGGAGTAGAAGCTCCATGTTGATTAGGAGATAGTGACCTAGGAGCTATTTGAGGAGAGGTTCATGAGTAGATATTTGTCACGAAGGTTAATATAGTAGAGGATCGATGAGTTCCATGACCTTCAACAGACATCTCTTTTAGTGGTGAGTATAAGAGTAGATTTCCGATCTACTCTAGTATGTTTATTACATGCAGATAAGCAGGTGTAGATCCATAGGTTCATCCGGGGCCTTAATCTAGATATTGGAGGTGTAGTGCAGATCCATTGTCCACCTACATTAGTTGACGCCATCGAAAAGGCCCACATACCAAAGGAGACTCGGGGAAGACCCAGAAAGCTAGAGATGAGTCCGAGCCGCATATAATAGATGTAAGAAAGTAGATCGAGGGGGTCATCTCCTCCCCGCTCGTGGTGGCTAGAGTTCTTCACACTCATCATTTAGACCTCAGCAACAACAATAGTCCTACCCACCTTATAGACCTCCATAAAGAGTTAATGTATAGAGGGTTGGAGTATGGGGCATCCTCCTAGGGGTCCCATCAGACACGAGGTGGACCAAGAGCTCGGGCCAATGGGAGCTCGCCAAGAGAGGCTGCGCAAAGAGACCACCACTAGATCATAAAGATCGACAACATAGACTCCAAGAGCACCTACTGGAGATGCTACTCATTGGAAAGGATTAGGTGGCTCTTTGGTTGTGGTGTTACCAGACATGTTTAGAGAGACTACCTACGTAACCGTAACAACAAGGGTAAGACACGAGATCTCAAGAGCCAAATGTTGGTGACATGGGATGCAGCCACAAGATTTATGTAGTGGTTGAGAACTGTAGGCCGAGCATCGAGTACGATCATTGAGACTACAGGTAGCATTTGGGGTATTCCTACTTCCATCTTGTTTGATTCTCGTTCTTCTAATTCTTTCATTGCACCATCTTTAGTACAGTGATGCAGGCTGGTGGCAGTTAGGCATGGTATTAGTTGGGATGTTGAGATGGCTTCCGGAGCCAAACTATCTATGACTCCTTAGTTAAGGAGTGTGTGGTGGATTTGGGACCTTTCATCACTACCTAAAATCTCCGTATCCTTCCTTTGGGCTCATATGGAGTCATTATGGGTATGGATTGGTTGTCCCGCACATAGGGCTAGGATGGATTGTTGCCACAAGATTATATCTTGTGTACATGATTTGGTATTTGAGTCGGTGATTTCAAGGGTCGGGAGACCCATTTCTATTCAAACCATCTCCGCTATGTAACTTAAGCAATGTGTGCGATGGGGTTGTTAGTTGTATGCTTTGTTAAAGTCACCAAATATTAGAGGATGAGTCTAGTGGACCATCACTTGATGATCAACCCATTTTGAGAGATTTTTCTAATGTCTTTCTAGAGGATCTACCAGGTTTACCCCCACGTGAGATATACTTTCATATAGATCTAGTTCCGGAGTTCGAGACTATCTCACGAGCACCTTATCTGGATGACCACCCTGATCTCCGTGAGCTCAAGTTACAGCTTGAGGGCCTTCTAGTGAAAGGCCTTATCCATTCTAGTGTATCCCATTGGGGTGCACTTATGATCTTTGTGAAGAAGAAGGATGGATCCTTGCAGTTGTGTATTGATTACCGCCACTAAAAAAGGTAACGATTAAGAATAGTTATCCCCTTCTCGCGTAATGATGACTTGTTTGATTAGATGAATGGAGCCACACTTTTCTCTAAGATTGACATTAAGTCGCTACCATCGATTGAGGATTACAAAGGTGGATATTCATAAGACTACTTTTCATACGAGATATGGGCACCGTGAGTTCACGGTGGTGCCTTCTAGTTTGACTAATGCCCCTACATTGTTTATGAGTTTGATGAACAGGTATTTAGGACCTTCTTAGATCGCTTCATTCTCATCTTCCTTGATGACATTTTGATTTACTCATGTATGCATGAGGAATACAAGGGCACCTTCACCAGGTTCTTGGTGTCTTCGGAGAAAGATGTTTACGGGAACTTGGAGAAGTGTGTATTATTTTAGACGGAGGTGCGATATTTGGGTCATATTATTATTGAGGAAGGTATCACCATTGATCCTTCCAAGATTAGAGCTATTATGGATTGGCAAGCACCCACTACTATGAATGAGGTGCGCAACTTCATGGGATTAGCAGGATACTACGGGATATTTGTTCAGACTTCTCTCGGATTGCTCACCCCATCACTTTCCTTCAGAGGAAAGGGAATAAGTTTTTTTGGTCAGATAGATGTGAGCAAGCCTTCAAGAAATTAAAGGAGTGTCTCACTACAACACCCATTCTTGCAGTACTGGATCTACATGGTGAGCTCTTTGTTTGCACGGATGTTTCGTTCGTAGGCTGTGGAAGTGTGTAAATGCAAGAGGAAGAGTTGAAGCTTTGAGTCTCGCAAACTCAAGGATTATGAGATTAATTATCTGACTCATGATCTTGAGCTTGCGGCAGTTTTGCACAACTTAGTTTGATGGAGGAACTTTCTTTTTGGTATGATATTCACACTCAGGATAGATCGCTTGAGTCTTTTCCACCTCTTCACGCAGATCCAATCTCAATGCTTGTCAACAATGTTGGATGAAGTTGCTTTGTGAGTATAATATTGAGATAGAGCATGTGAAGGGGAAGGATAATTTAGTTGTAGATTCTCTCAAGCAGACAGAGACATGCGAGTATGGCCACTTCAATGGGCACAGATTTGCAGAGTAGGATTCTTCAAAGCAGCCTTCCTCTTGCAGCTTCTGAAAGTGAGCAGAGATTGAGTCTCTAAGAGACCCCTTAAGGGGAAGTCTCGATGGTTTTTCCTTAGAGACAGATGGTCTTCTCAGGAACATAGGCTAGATTTATGTTCCCAGAGATGGAGGCTTGAGGCAGGACATTTTGGCAGAGGCACATCGTGCACCCTATTTAGCCCATCCCGGGGTGAAGAAGATGCTTGCCACCTTGAGACAATTATATCATTAGAGAAGACTTCGTAGAGACATGGCCCAGTTCATGTCATGATGTTTAGAGTGTCAGAAAGTGAAGGATGAGCATCAACATCTAGCTGGCCTTCTCTTTCCTCATGCTATACTAGAATAGAAGTGGGACACCATTTCCATGGATTTCATTATTGGGCTACCGATGTCGAGATATCAACACGACGCCATCATGGTCACCATTGATAAATTGAAAAAAATTAGTTCACTTTTCTCTAGTGAAGACCACTTATATAGCTAGAGTAGTGGCATGGGTATATTTGGATGAGATCATCAAGTTGCATGGGATTCCGTAGAAGATCATTAGTGACCACAATCCTTTGTACACTTCCCATTTTGGACATGCACATGCAAAGATGCCCTGGATAAAGATTAATTTCAAGTGGGTGAATCAGATTTTATAGGAAATGCTCAAGATGTATGTGATGGATCAATAGTCTAGAAGGGAGGAGTACACTGTACTTGGTGGAGTTTGCCTACAATAATAGTTTTAAGAGTTCTATAGGTATGGCTCCTTTTTAGGATTTGTATGGCAGAGAGTACATGACACCTCTTAGCTAGGGACAGTTAGAGGATAAAGATTCTCTTAGACCAACTTTGTTGCAGGACATGGAGCAAGCACGTGGTATTGATCGACAAAGACTACAGGGGGCACATGACAGACATAAGAAGTATGGAGATCAACATAGACCGATGTAGTTTTGATGTGGGCACGAAGGTGTTCCTTTTTGTCAAGGTACATAAGAGCCCTATCCATTATGGAAAAGGTTATAAGTTAGCTCCTACATTTATGGGTACTTTTGAGATCTTGGAGCATATTGGCCCTTTGACCTACCGTCTAGTGTTGGCACCTAGATTGTCTCGCATACATGATGTGTTCCATGTTTCAATTCTTAGGAGATATATTGCAGATCCTTCTCATGTGCTGGATTGGACCTCATTGTAGGTGTAGGATCAGGGTAGGTGATGGTGGAGCCCATTCACATTATAGATCATAGGACCCTGGGCCTTCAAGGAAGAGAGATTGATCAAGTCCGGGTGCAAAGTGGGGGACAGATATGACGAGATTGTAGCTACATGGCAGGATGCTAACTTATTACGAGATCAATTTCCACATTTGTTCCAGTGACTTATAGGGGAATTTGAGTCTAAGGGGAGAGGGATGTAGTGCCCACTTCTCTTTGACACCTTTTGATATTGATATTGATACTATTGATTACATTATGGACATTATTATGGTTTTGATTTAGTATGATGTTAGATGTTGGACCATGGATTATTGTTGATCTTGATTTAGTTATGATGCATGATGATTATTAGAGACACTTCATATGTGGATGATGATATACTATTTGACATGGATATATTATGAATGTTGTTCATACATGTGATTTTTAGATATTATGAGTAGACCTAGAAAATGGACATTATATGATGATGATATAGTTGTTGATATAAATTGTAAGTGATATTTTTGATTTCCTTGATGTTGTTGTGATTCATATGTATAGATGATTTTGTGATTATATTTATATCATGTTAGATGTTCTGATATGGCCACGAGGCCGAAGGAGGTATTTGTGTTTTGCAAGTTAAACTATCACAAAAACATTAGTGGATTGGAGACCAACCACATTGGAATTCTAGATGAATTCAACAAGGTCACCATGGCAACATGTGTGTGTGTGTGTGTGTGTGTGTGTGTGTGTGTGTGTGTGTGTGTGTGTGTGTGTGTGTGTGTGTGTGTGTGTGTGTGTGTTGTTTTTGTTAGGGATTCCCATGGGGGATTACCTTTGAAAGTGACTAAGAGGATTTGTGTATTTTATTAATGTGGTTCCGTTATATTATTGTTTGCATGTGTTTATTTTGTGATGCATTTACCCATTTCATTATTCTTTTAATTGTGGAGAATTAATGTGAGTAATCATATTGTTAAAATAAATAAATCAATCAAATTTGGGATATAAGAAAGTAATTATAGAAGTTTTTGGATTTTGTATTAAATTTTGTAAGTATGTGTAAGTGATGTGTAAGTATGTGTAAGTTAGATTTTGGAGTATGAAACACTCCACCTTCTCGGGAAATTCGAATTTGTCCTTGGAGGCTTATTTTAGAGGCTTGTGGGACAAGTAAAACTTGTCCCATACCTCTTAATTTTATTTAACAACAATACCTATGGTTGGAGAGTTGAATTTAGACTTTTATAATGCTTTTGAGAAGAAAAATTGTAAGTTTTAATGACACTATTCTTACATTTTATTAAATTCGGTCCTTTTGGGGTGTGGGATTTTTGGAGTGTGTAAGTTTATTGTCATATTATTCACCCACCTCTTTATTGTGCATTGCAGAATGAATTTAAATTTTGTGTTGGAGTTGAGGGTATGTGATGTGGCATCCTACTTGGATCACCTCATCCTCTTCTCTTCCCTCTTCTATAAAATTTGAATTCCTTAGCTTGCTTTGGGTTGCTTCACTTTTGGAGACTTCATTTTGGGTGAATTTTTCTTGTTGTTTTGGGAGCTCTTGCTTGGAGAAGCTTTGGAAGATTGTTGCATGATTGTGTAGGGTTTTTGAACATTTTACATACTTCCTTTTGTGTGATTTTTTGTTGTGTGGAGCTCTTGCTTTTGGAAGGAGATTGGAGACCCTTACATGCTTGTTGTCTGTTGATTTTGGATTGTATTTTGGCATTGGGAAACTTGTTGTTTGGAACTTAGACAACTCCATCATGGAGAGGTAAGAGCTTGGCTCTTGAAATACTCTCTTTCTTTATGAATGTACATGTTATTGTGTGAATTTTTAGCATGTTTGTGGGTTGTTTGGGTAGAATGCCTAGGAATGGTGTAGGAGAAGGCTATGGAGAATCCATGTGGGGGTATAAGGGAATGCTAGTGGCATCATAATTATTGTGGAGGGAGTTGGGATTGGGTTTCTACCTTGGAAAATAAATGGCATTACATTTCTTACTTTGTGGGGGCATAAGAAAATTTGTGGGGGAATAAGGAGGGATTTTGGGGGCATAAGGAAATGTGAGATGATTTATATTGGTAGTTTTTTAGGTGGATACCCAATTCCTATTGGGAGGTATAAAAAGCTTCCCCCATAGTTCCTTTCTCCTTTGGTTTGCTTGATGAAGCCTTTGCATTGTTTTTCATGTTTTAAATATAGTGTTAAACTACATTTTGTTTTGGACTGTGTTTATAGTGAGAATGTTGTTTGTATGTTTTGTGGAAGCCTGTTGTTGCCATGAGTTGAATCACACCTTTATTGCATTATGGTTTGGGGCTCGGGGGCCAACGAAGAAGGATGGATTCTCCTCTTCATCGATGTCTTGGTTGGGTGGAGAGCGTTGCCTTTCCCCCACTCCTGTTGTGATAAAATTGGATGAATGAGAAGAATGCATGTTGTTGTCCTGGAGCTGATAAAAGAAGACAATTTTGACAGTCCCTTGTGAGAATTCTTTTGTATAACCTTCTTCCCACTAGAAGTGGATGAAAATGTAATATATTCAGTGATGGAAAGATGTTTTGTATTGGTTATGAATGTTGTAATTCAAAATGTGAAAGTGATGCACTCTGTTCTCTATTTTTGAATGAAAGAAAAGAAATATTATATCTTGTAAGTTGTATTTGATCATTGTAAATGAAGAATTTGTAAAGTGAAATGAAAAGTAGATATACTCTATTTTTTCTTTGGAAAGAATGTGAAAGATATATATACTCTGTTCTGTTCATTTGAAAGAAAGAAATTGAAATCTGTTATTTGCATTCAAGGAATTGAAAGATGTAAAGTTGTATTTGAAATCAATAAAGGATTGCAATACCTTTCTTCATTTGCATTGTTGCATTGAAATTTGATCATTAAATGCTATTGAAATCTCTGTTTGAAAGAAAGGAATACATATGAAGGAATTGTAATACTTTGTTCTATTTAAAATATGGAAAAATTAGAAATCAGACTTTACATTTTAGCCATTAAATGGTTTGTTGAATCAAATAAATGGATTTGACTAGGATTAGAATGAACTTCCATACTTTAATGATGAAAATTTAGATAGACCCTTTTAATTTGATCTCTGTTTTAATTTTTAAAACTCACAAATACTATGCTAAATTACACAGCTTTGAGCTCAGTAAACAATAATCATCATGAAACATTAAAATCTGGCATGCTATGATATCAATGAACTCAATTGGGCTAAAACACTTAAGGAAAAATCATTCAAACATGCAAATCAGGCCCAAACCTTTCACCGTTATTTTACCGTTTGAAGTTGTAAAAAAATTGAATTGGAAATCAATCAAGTAAAATTAACTTCCTATCGCATCCTAAATTCTTCTTGGAATAATTCTCCATGTCCTTTGGCATGTTGAGTGAAGAGAAGATCAAATTGGAAAAAAATTTATAGGTTAAAAATTACCAGATTTACTTTGTTTAAGCTTGTAGAAAATTTTCATGAAATTGACCTTGTAAACTTTATCAAAATATAAAATTAATGATTTCTATGTAAAGAGGGTTTTGAGAGCTTTCCAGAAAGTCTTCGTTTGCCCAAAAATGAGTTCTCCAAAATTATGGCCCTCTGAAGTTTTTCCTTCACTTGGGTAAAAAAATAAAATAAAATAAAATTTTGGGAAATTTTCCTTGGCGGGCCTATGGCCCAAATTATTCCCTTAAACACTTAGGGAATTTTTTGGGAAAATTTTAAAAATTTCCACACCACCCCGCCACCGCAACCAATCGAGGCTGCATCATGGCACAATGAGGTGTCGGTGGGGAAGATCTCTTTTCTAACTTAGCGCTTTTGTAAATTTTTGAGAAAATATTCCAAATTTTCTCCGCCGGCCCGCATCCAATTAGAAGCCGCCATGTGGCCTCACAAGGAAATGACAGAGGCATAACACCTTTTTCAACCTTAGTACTTTTTAAATTTTCCTTGGGAATTTTTTCTTAGTTTCCTGCACCTCCCACCGGCCCACATTTGACTAATAGGGTGATGACACATGGCATCATATTGGTAAGGCGAAGGCACGCGGGAAGTTTTCCCCTTGCGTCTCCAAACCCAAAAGTCTAAAATTCGTAAGTTTCCCCGTAAGTCTATTTTCCCGATACAAATCAAATCTCGACACATGTCCTCATCGGGCTCGTGGGTGCATGGGGAAAAATCACACTTTTACCCCAAAGAAGGAGAATGCACCAAATTTTCTCCCCACTCCGTCGGCCGCACATGGGAAAAGTTTCTTCCTAGGCCCGCTCTTGGGGGAAAATTTTCACCCCAAGGCCCGCCGACCCATAACTTGAAAAATATGAGGAGTTAGGAGGACTTCTTTATATCAATGGAAAGGTGAGAAAATTTCCCATATAATGGGAATGATTTAGAGAATTTTGAATGCATTAGGAGGAAATTTTGTCATCATGACATAGTCCCTTCCATTGAGGTTCAAGTATCTCCTCGACCCGGTGAGGAGAATGGAGGAGATAACTCCCATACAAAGTCAACCATAGAAGTGTCACCATAGAGGAGACAGTGGTGACCAAGATTCGGGACATAGAGAGAGGTCTCGGATCCCTAGGCTTAGGGATGAGCATGCAGAGAGACCGAATGGATTTCAGGAAGAAGCGTTGTTGGTGAGCCCGAACGGATGCTTCAAGCTCTGTCAGCTCAGTGGATGTTCTGAAGAACATGGAAGCTCGTGTTACGATTCATCTTGAGGGATGGAGCTTGTGTCTAGTGGAGGATAGAGGAACAGAAGCTCCATGTTGATTCTAAGATGATGACTCCGGGAGCTTTTTGAGGAGAGGCTCAGGAGCCGAGATTTGTCACAAAGGTTCATACAAAAAGGATTGATGATTTCCATGACCTCCAACATTCATCTCTTTCGGTGGATGAGTATGAGAGTAGATTTTTGGATCTACTCTAGTATGTCGATTACATGCAGGATGAGAAGGTGCAGATCCACATGTTCATCCTAGGCCTGAATCTAGACATTGGAGGTGTAGTGTGGATCCATTGTCCATGACATTAGCCGAGGTCGTCAAAAAGGCCCACATAGAAAAGGAGACTCTGGGAAGACCCAAAAGGCTAGAGACCAAGTTTGGAGCCACATACAATAGATGCAGGACAGTAGATCGAGGGGGTCATCTACTCCTCCTCGTGGTGGCTAGAGTTCTTCATAGTCATCATTTAGACCCCAACAGCAAAAGCAGTCCCACCCACCTTATAGACCTCTATAGAGAGTTGATGCACAAAGAGGTTAGAGTATGGGGCCTCCTCCTATGGGTCCCATCAGGACACACAGGTGGACCTAGAGCTTAGTCGTGGGAGCATGCGGTAGAGACTACAAGACCATCGCTAGATCATTAGGATCCACATCATAGACTCCCAAAGAACCTACCTGGAGGTGCTAATCATTGGAAAGGATCAAAGCGGTTGTTTCAGTTGTGGTGTTACCGAACATTTTGGAGAGACTGTGCACATAACCCTAACAAAAAGGGTAAGACACAGATTTTAGAGTTGATTGTTGGTGACATGGGATGCAGCCATAGTATTTATGTAGCTCATTGACAACTTCCGTGTCGAGCATTAGAGTATAGTCATTGATACTACGGGTAGCATTGGGGGTATACCTACCTCCATCTTGTTTGATTTTGGTTCTTCTAATTCTTTCATGCACCATCTTTAGTAGAGCGATGAAGGTTGGTGGTAGTTAGGCATGGTAATAGTTGGGATGTTGAGATGAATTCTAGAGCCATATCTCTCGTAGACTCCTTAGTTAAGGAGTGTGTGGTGAATTTGGGACATTTCACCACTATCTCAGATCTCTGTATCCTTCCGTTGGGCTTGATGGAGTCATTTTGGGTATGGATTGGTTGTCTGCACATGGGGCCAACATGGATTGTTACCGCAAGATTATATCTTGTGTAGATGATTTGGGATTTGATTCGGTGATTTCGTGGGTCGGGAGACCCATTTCTATTCACACCATCTCCGCTATGCAACTTAAGCGGTGTGTGTGATGAGGTTGTTAGTTGTATGCTATTACGGTCATTGAAAGATCGGAGGATGAGTCTAGTGGACCATCACTTGATGATCACCCCATTTTGAGAGAGTTTTTGATGTCTTTCCGGAGGAGTTACCGGGGTCACCGCCTCCCCCATGTGAGATAGATTTTCATATAGATCTGGTTCCGGGAGCCGAGCCTATCTCACGAGCACCTTATCGGATGACCACACTAGAGCTCATGAGCTAAAGTTATAGCTTGAGGGATTTTTGGTGAAAGGCCTTATCCATCCTAGTGTATCCCCTTAGGGTGCAATGGTGATCTTTGTGAAGAAGAAGGATGGATCCTTGTGGTTGTGTATTGATTATCGATAATGACAAAAATAAAGATTAAGAATCATTATCCCCTTCTCGTATATTGATGACTTGTTTGATCGGATGAAGGGAGTCAAAATTTTATCTAAGATTGACCTTAGTAAATATTTTGTTGATGATGATTTATGGCTGCGACCAAATATATTTCAAACAAGATGTACCTCTTGAGGAAAGGTATGTAAAATTATTATTAATGGTGGTAGTTGTGAAAATATGGTTTAAACTGTGATGGTTGATAAACTCAATCTGAAATGTGAGAAGCACCCATATCTCTATCGTATATCATGGTTCAAGAAAGGGAATGAGGTAACCATAGATAAAATATGCCTTATAAAGTTTACAATTGGGAATACCTACAAGGATGAGATGTTGTGTGATGTTATCCCAATGGATGCATGCCATATATTACTAGGGAGGCCTTGACAATACGATAGAAAGGTTACACATGATGGAGGGAAAAATACATATAATTTTTGGAAGGATGGTATAAAGGTGGTCTTGTTACCCTTCAAGGAAGAAGAGAAGAGTGAGGGCTTGTTTGCTACAAATTATTTTATCACAGAAATAGATGAAATTGGTTAGTGTTATGCACTGATGTTAAAAAAGGTGGAAATATAGGATTTTAATATTCCAGTTTTTGTGGAAAAGGTACTAAATGTATACAAAGATGTCATACCATATGAGCTTCTAGATGGGTTACCTCTAAAGTGAGATATTCAAAACCATATTGATTTGATCCCAGGATTGGCCCTTCCAAACCAGGAAACCTATCGTTGAGTTTGACATAGAGTGAAGAGTTGAATAGACAAGTGACAAATCTAATACAAAATGGGTTAGTGATATAAATCATGAGTCCATGCGCAACTCCAATACTATTGACTTCAAAAAAGATGGAGACTGGAGAATGTGTGTAGACAACAGGGGCCAAAAAAATATCACAATTAAGTGTCATTTCCTAATTCTAAGATTGGATGGTCTCGATGGATCTCGCTGGTAGTGGGAGCACAATATTTTAGCAAGATTGACATGTGTAGTGGGTACTACCATATCCGGATGCATGAAGGGGATGAATGGAAAATGGATTTTAAAACAAAAATGATTATACGAGTGGATGGTGATGTCATTTGGGCTATCTAATGCACCCAATACATTCATGAGGCGATGAACAAATTCCTCCAATAATACAATTGTAAGTTTGTTGTTGTCTATTTTGATGATATTATGATATATAGTAAGACAGTGGAAGAACACTTGTTACATATGAAATCGGTGTTATACTTGTTACATAAAGAAAGTCTATATCCAAACTTAAAGAAGTTAATATTTCTCTATGAGAGTCTTATTTTTTTGGGGTTTTGTTAGAAATATACTATGTAAAATTATTAATATATTTTAATATTATTGATAATGAGTTTATATAACTCATATCAATAATATATTTATTGTGAGAGTGTGAGTGTCTTGTGATAAACAACTCATGTAGCTATTTTGGCGTGTGAGTGATCCCAGTGATAAGCTTGAGAGATTCATGGAGAGAGATATGAGGAAGACTAAGTGATAAGACTTGACTCCTAGATTATTGGATCAAGCATTTGTATAAAAACCTATCTCTAGATGAATACAATATCCCGGATGAATTCAATTTTCATATTATAATATTTGGTTTTTATTTCTTATTTTATTGTTCAGTTTTTATCAGTGGTATCAAATAAGGATAGTTTTTCTTTTGTACACGATGGATTTTTGAATATTGTGAGGGTAGTCTTATTTCTATTCACCCCTGAGAATGAAATTTTGTTGATGAGTATTCTCAATCAACAAAGATCGAGATCACTGAAGGAATCCACTAAGGAATGACTCAGATACGAGTTTGAGTATTACAAGGCAGATATATCTCAAAATATTTTCTCAGGTCTCGTCCAATCTCTGCATAAAGTTTTATTGTTCACCTCAATTGGGAAACACAATAGATCAAACCTCTATTTTGGCCAAGGATCAATTAGTTCAGAGCGGCCAAATAAGGAAAGGTGTGAGACGTTATTTTTGTGCTTGGTGGAGCTTATAAAAATGCACTGTGACTAAATTTTAACGCATGTTAGAGTTTTGCATCCTATGTGAACCTATATTAAAGCACAACTACCATCAGCTTAGCAATTTTTATAGTTCATAGAGCATTTAAAATCCAATTCGATATGACTTTCTGATTTATCATTACAATACTCCTTTGATCTGTTCTTATTGATCCATGCAATGGAGAAGCATTTGATCCTCTAGAAGATCACTTCAATATGTTCTTGTTGGAATCCAAAGCTCAAGCCTCGTTGTTACTGAAGTCAGAAGAGGAAGATCTATTCCATAGAAAATATTGATGGAATATTGGCTCATGGGAAATATTTCTGGGACTTACAACTTTGAGTTACTTGCATCAATTTCCAATGCCCAACGTGTTGATTGAGGAAAAAAATGGGCGATTCAACTACAAAAGTTAAGGAAATTGATCTTCCATTTGAGCACCCATGTGCATTCCTTTTATCACCTGATCTGCAAGACGTTTGTAAAAGAAATAACAACTCATTCTAATTCATGATATTGCCGAGCTCCTCAAATTCTTGTCAACTTGGACGACTCGATTACAACATATTATTATAGCTCAGACTCAAGCTCAAAAGTCTCAATCTTCATGCATGATTTCTTCAACAGGTCATTTTGTCAAAGTTTGAGTGTTATTTAAATTTAAATTTATAGTTTTGAGTGTAGGATTCATGCGTGTATTCCAAAGAGTTTATCCGATTTAGAGTATTAGGTTTCTTTTTATTTTAATATGAATACTTGTTATACTGATTTAAAGTAGTAGTGAGTTCTAAAAGGCAATAGTTTGTTATGTCATTTCAATCATCTTTGTAATAGTTTAGCATCTATAGGGATATTGTCATAGTAATAGTTTGGATGTTATTTAAAAAGTAATGTTATATTATTACTTTTTAAAAAAATTGTTCCATAGTTGTTGGATAACTTATTGGCAAATAGAGTCTTTAAGGTTGTCAAATTGTCAAATCAGTCTTCCAAGTGTCATTAAAAGAGTCAAAAATATAAGTCAAATGTATTTTGTTGTCAAGAGTCGATCATCGTAAAATTTTGAAAAACAAAATTGCCTTATAGACACATTTTCGGTGGAATTCGACGTCTATTTAAGGCATGTTTTTGAGCTTCATGGTCACATTCTGCTGAGTTAGCAACATAATTAACATGGAGGTATGACGCAATGAAGGAAGGATTTTAATAAGATACCTCTCACCAACCACAAGCGACAGGATTACACAATGGTGTTGTGGCATTTTATTTTAATTGTGTGTTTACTTTCTGCAAATAAGAATAGATGAATCATACTTGTTCAACTATTGTAATAAGTGAGCTCCTGTGTGAGCAATATTTCTTGCATTTTCTCTTCATGTCAAAGCATTGCAAAAGATCAGAAGCACCAATGTAAGTCAGTTCATGGATCTTGAAAAGGTTTGTGGAAGATGTAGATAACCACATGAGGTGGACAGTTGATGGTTCCTGTCACGTCAAGGTTTGTGGTAAACCTGTTTAAAACCATGGAAGGAGAGAGACTTTCTTTTGAGCAAGATCATGAGCCACGTTGGGCATGCCACATGGGTGAGCATACTTTAGATAAGCATGTGAATGGTTTTTTTGCCATGTCAACATTAGGGGAGTGTATATTGGGAATTAATAATGTTAACGATAGGGGAGTGAATGTTACAAATATATTGTGTAACATTATTATATATATTGTAATATTATTAATAATAAGTTTATAGAAATAAAATTAATAATATAGATAGTGTGAGTGTGTTGTGATAAACAACTCACGTAGCTATTTTTGGAGTGTGAGTGATCCTAGGAATAAGCTTGAGAGATACATGGAGAGAGATATGAGGAAGACTAAATGATAAGACTTGACTCCTAGATTATAGGATCAAACATTTGTACAAGAAGCTATCACTAAATGAATGCAATATCTTGGATGAATTCAATTTGCATATTATAATATACGGTGTTTATTTCTTATTTTATTATTCAGTTTTTATCGGGTTTTCATATCGAGGATGGGGTGAGGATGGATGAGGAAAATGTAAAGGAAATTTTAGAATGGCCTATTCAAAAGAATGTGACCGAGGTTCATATTTTTCATGGATTAGTGAATTTTTATTGGAATTTCATCGATAATTTCAGTAGCATTTCTACACCCATACAGAGTGTACAAAAGGGAGGGAGTTTGTATGGACCAAGGCAGCAATAGACAGCTTTTGAGTTTTCAAAGAAGAAAGTGTCAAAAGCACCTGTTTTGGTATTTCCAGATTTTAGCAATGTCTTGAGGTTGACTGGGATGCCTCACATGTCAAGATTGGAGCTTTCTTGAGTTAAAAAGGATGAAGCTGTGGCATTCTTCGGTGAAAATTTAAATGAAGTGAGGAGGAAATATTCTACTTATGATGTGGAATTTTATGTTATTTTTTTAGCATTAAGGCACTGGAGACATTACTTGGTAGAAAAATAATTTGTACTCTTCACTCACCATGAAGCCTTGAGGTATGTAAACACACAAAAGAATCTAAATAGTTGGCATGAAAAATGGGTTTCATTTTTGCAAGAATATACATTTGTCTCAAAGAATATGTGAAGTAAGCATAATAAGGTTGTTGATGCCTTGAGTAGGTGTGTATCACTTCTTGACAACAATGGAAAATGATGTATTATGGTTTGAGGTAGTTAAGGAATTATATGAAGGTGATCCATATTTTGGTGATGTTGTGAGACAACTTAAGGAACCTATAATAGGTAGTGGTTCTTTTGATTATTTGAAGCATGATGGTTATTTTTTCAAGGGGAAACAATTGTGCATCCCTGTTGGTTTAATGAGAGAAAATATTATAAGAGAATTGCATAGTGGGGGATTGGATGGACACTTTGGTATAAGTAAGACAATTGATCTTTTGTATAAAATTATTATTGGCCAAAGGTAAAGAGGGACATATATAGGATTGTAGCAAGTTGTAGATTGTTCTAAATGGCTAAGGGCCATGCACGTGAGTTGGGTTGTATTTGTCATTACCTATCCCTACAGGCCATGGGTTGATTTGAGTATGGATTTCATGTTAGGACTACCTTAAAAAAGTTGGGGAATGATTCTATATTTTTTGTGGCTGATATGTTCTCTAAGATGGCACATTTCATTTGTTTTAAGACAACTAATAATGCTTCCAAAGTTGCAGATTTGTTTTCAAAAGTTGTTAGATTGCATGGAGTTCTAAGAAAGATCACTTTAGATCACGACATGAAATTTTTGAGTAACATTTGGAGGAATATATGGAGGAAATTAGGGATACAACTATAGTTCAAGAGTGTATATCATCCCTGGATGATGGGATGACAAGTAGTAAACAAAAGTTTGGGAAATATCCTACGTTGCATAGTTGGAGAAAATCAAAAGCAATGGGACTTAGCTTTATGAAAAGTTGAATTTTCCTATAATAGATCAATAAACAGGTCCTATATCTGATTGTGCTACCCGGTGAATATAAAACTAGTGATGATGCGAAGCATTTGCATAACACATTCTACATTTGCAAGATGAAGTGAGGAAAAGTTGAGAAAGTGAGGAATGCACAATATAAAGAAGTTCGAGAACCCAACAGAGAATAAGTGTATTAGAAGACGGATATATGGTGATGTTTCATCTTAGAAAGGAGATGTTTCTAAAAAGGACATATAATAAACTTAAGTATAAGAAGATTTGGCCGTGTAGGATTTTGAAGGAAATGAGTGATCATGCCTACAAGGTGGAGCTACTCGACAAATTTGCTCTCTCACCGATTGTTAATGTTTTCGAGTTATATAAGTTTCTAGGTCATGATGAAAATGTTTTGTAGGAGGTATACATAAACTTAGAGCAACATATGCTTTGAAGAAGAAAAAGGAAAGGGTAATACGTTTCATGGACCAAAAGATAGTGAATACTAGACATGGGAGCTACTACAGATATTTGGTATAGTGGGAAGATTTGCAATAGTAAGAGAATAATTGGATTCCTAAGTGGGAGTTCAAGAATATTAAAAATGAAAAATTATATGAATTTCATCAACTCGAATTCACAAGAGTTAAATTCTTTTCGACTGTGGGGAGAATGATGCAGAACATAACTTGTGGAAACTATACCTTTTATCCGACCATTGGATCATCTAGAATTTTTACAAGGTGGTAGATATAAATTAGTAATATGTTACGGTCAACCTTGCATATAGGTTTTTTCCATTTTGGCAAATTTTTGGGGAAATTTTTGAGATCATAGGAGAGCTTACCTGTCTTAGAAGGAGACATGGAAATGGGGATGCGAGACCTGAGATAGTGATAACTTGAAGAAGTACCTCCCTTATTAAATGAACGAATACATGAAGAATAAAATGAGATGAAAATGAAGAAACTATGAATGAGAGACCATTTGAGGAGAGATTAATCCAGGATTTAGAGGAAAATAATGACGACATTAAGATTAATGTTCTTGATTATGGTGGAGGATCACAACCAGAGGAGTTGATTGACTGTTTGAATCGTATGGAAAAATTCTTTGAGAAGAAAACCCTTTTAGAGGAGAAGAAGGTTAATTTAGCATGCACTAATTTGGTTTTACATGCATTGATCTTGTGGGATCAAGTAGAAAATTAAAGACAAGAATGGAAAGGGAAAGATCTGAAATTGGAAAAAAATGGTAAAGAATCTCAAAGAAAAATTTCTTCCTCTAGATTATGCTCAGACACTCTTTCGGATGTTCCAAAACCTAAGACAAAAGGATCTCAACATTGAGGAGTATACCAATGAATTTTAAAAGATTTCAATCAAGGTGGAATAGGGAGAGTCTTAAGAACAGAAGGCTACATGGTATATAAATGGGTTGAGTTACACCATACAAGATGAACTAAGTATGCTTCGGATCCACAACATGGGTAATTCTTATCAACTCATATTAAAGGAAGAAAAAAGAATAAGAGGAATAATTTTAGAAGTGGTGTGAAGAGAGGGCCATCAAAATCTCCAATGAGAGGTTGGGGTCAATTTGAATCTACAAAAGGTGAATCCTCTAATGCAAAATGGCATGAAGATTTGATCAAAGCCGTGGAAAATTCCACAAAGATAGGGGATTTCAGAGGGAAAGAGGTTATAATAATGTAGGACGGGGATGGAATAGTCCCCAAAGGTAATATACATATTAAAAATGTGGTGAAGAGGGGAATAGATCTTTTGAGTGTCTACGCTATCCTACACAAGATATATGGTAAGGAGAACAACCACGAGTCAATATGGTTGAAGCGGTAAAAGGAAGAAGAAATGGAGGTTTCTATAAACTTGGGTGAAACCCTCAGGATAAGGAGGATGATGATTTCCCCAATGAATGAGAAATAACACGATGTTGTTGGTGATGATTCATGGCTGTAAAAAAATATATTTTGAACAAGATGCACCTCTAGACGAAAGGTATGCAAAATTATTATTGATGGTGGTAGTTTTGAAAATATGGTTTCAATTGTGATGGTTGATAAGCTCAATATGAAATGTGAGAAGCACCCATATCCCTATCATATATCATGGTTCAAGAAAGGGAATGAGGTAACCATATATAAAATATGCCTTATAAAGTTTTTATTTGGAATACCTACAAGGATGACGTGTGGTGTGATGTTATCCCAATGGATGCATGCCATATATTACTAGGGAGGCCTTGACAATATGATAGAAAGGTTACACATGATGGAAGGAAAAATACATATAATTTTTGGAAGGATGGTATACATGTGGTCTGGTTACCCTTCAAGGAAGAAGGGAAGAGTGAGGGCTTGTTTGATACAAAAGAGTTTATCATGAAATTGAAGAAGTCATTTGGGGTTATGCATTGATGTCAAAGAAGGTTGAAATAGAGGATTTTAATATCCCTGTTACTGCAAAAAAGGTACTAAATGAATACAAATATGTCATACCCGATGAGCTACAAGATTGGTTACCTCTCGAATCAAGATATTCAAAACCATATTTATTTGATCCCAGGATCGTCCCTTTCAAACTAGGTAGCCTATCGATTATTCAAAAACAGAGTGAAGAGTTGAATAGACAAGTGACAAATCTAATACAGAAAATGGTTAGTGAGAGGAAGCATGAGTCCATGCACAACTCCATCACTATTTACTCCCAAAAAAATGGAGACTAGAGAATGTGTGTAGAAAAAATGGTCATAAATAAAATCAAAATTAAGTATTGGTTCCCAATTCCAAGATCAGATGATATGATGGATGTCCTAGAGGGAGCGATATTTCAAAGCAAGATTGACCTGCGGAGTGGGTACTACTAGATCTGGATCCATGAAGGGGATGAATGGAAAACAAATTTTAAAATAAAATAAGGATTATACGAGTGGATGGTGATACCATATTGTCTATCTAATGTACCCATTACATTTATGAGGGTGATGAATAGAGTACTTCGAGAATATAATTGTAAGTTTTTGTTGTGTATTTTGATGATATTCGATATATAGTAAGACAGGTGGAAGAATACTTGTTGCATATGAATTGGTGTTATATTTATTACGTAAAGAGAGTCTATATGAAAACTTAAAGAAGTGTATATTTCTTTAGAAGATGGCGTTTGTCATATCAAAGGATGGGGTGAGGATGGATGAGGAAAAATTAAAGGCAATTTTAAAATGGCCTATTCCAAGGAATGTAAGCGATGTTCGTAGTTTTCGTGGATTGGTGACTTTTTATAAGAAGTTCATCAGGAATTTTAGTAGCATTATTGCACCCATATCAGATTGTACAAAGGGAGGGGTTTGTATGGAACAAGGAAACAATAGATAGTATTTAATTGTTGAAGAAGAAAGTGTCGGAAGTACTTGTTTTAGTATTTCCATATTTTAGCAAGGTCTTTGAGGTTGAATGTGATGCCTCACATATCGGGATTGGAGATGCATTGAGTTAAGAAGGACAACCTGTGACATTCTTGAGTGAAACTTTACATGAAGTCGGAATAAATATTCTACTTATGATATGGAATATTATGCTATTGTTCATGCATTATGGTACTTGAGACATTACTTGGTAGAAGAGAATTTTTACTCTTCAGCGACCATGAAGCCCCGAGGTATGTAAAAACACATAACAAAATAGATAGTAGGCATGTAATATGGGTTTCATTTTTCAGGGAATATAATTTTGTCTTAAAGCATAAGTTGGGTAAGAATAATAGAGTTTTTAATGCCTTGAGAAGACATGTAGCACTTTTGAAAACAATGGAAAATGAAGTGGTAAGGTTTGAGGCGATTAAGGAAATTTATGATGGTGATGCAGATTTTGGTGATGTGTTAAGATAACTTAAGGAACCTATAGTAGGTAGAGGTTCTTCTGATTATTTGATGCATTGTGGTTATTTTTTCAAGGGAAATAATTGTGCATCCTTGCTAGTTTCAATAAGAGAAAATATTATTAGAGAATTGCATAGAGGGGGTTGGTGGAAACTTTGGTATAAGTAAGACAATTGTTTTTATTGTAAAAATGTATTATTGACCAAATGTAAAGAGGGACATAAGTAGGATTGTAGCAAGATGTAGAGTGTGCCCAAATGACTAAGGGACATTGCACATAATAATGGGTTGTATATGCCATTACTTGTCCCTACTGGACCATGGGTTGATTTGAGTATGAATTTCTTGTTAGGACCTCCTAACACACAACGAGGGAATGATTCTATCTTTGTTGTGGTTGATAGATTTTCTAAGATGGCACATTTCATTTCATGTAAAACAACTAATGATGCTTCCATATTTGAAGTTTTTTTTTTTTTTTTTTCCAGAAGTCATTAGATTACATGGAGTTCCAAGAATGATCACTTCATATCACGACACAAAGTTTTTGAGTCACTTTTAGAAGACTCTCTAGAGGAAAATGGGGAAACAAATATAGTTTAGAAGTGCATATCAACTCCCAACTGATGGGAAGATGGAAGTATTAAAAACAATCTTGGGAAATCTCCTACGTTTCATATTTGGAGAAAATCCAAAACAATGGGACTTAGCTTTACCACAAGCTGAGTTTTCCTATAATATCTCAAAGTAAATCGGTCAACGAGGAGGTATCCTTTCTAGATTGTATGGTAGGATTCCTAAGGGTTCCTATATTTTATTGTGTTACTGGTGAATATAAAACTAGTGATGATGCAAAATCATTTGTGGAACACATTCTATAGTTGTAGAATGAAGTAAGGGAAAAGTTGAAAGTGAGTAATGCACAATATAAATCAGATGCAGATGCTTGCAAGAGAGTAAGTGTTTTCAAATAAGGTTATGGTTCATATTAGAAAGGAGAGGTTTCAAAAGGTCATATAATAAACTCAAGTATAATAAAATTGGGTCGTGTAGGATTAAGAAGAAAATGAGTGATAACGCCTACTGAGGTGGAGCTACACGACAAATTTTCTCTCTCACCGATTACTAATGTTTTTGAATTATATAATTTTACATGTCATGATGAAAATTTTGTGTAGGAATAAATAAAGCTGTGAGCGAGACGATGCCGAAGAAGAAAAAGGAAAGGGTAATGTGTGTCTTGGACCAAAAGACAATCACTACTAGACATGGGAGCTACAATAGATGTTTGGTACAGTGGGAAGGTTTGAAACAAGAAGAAAATTATTGGATTCCTAAGTGGGCATTGAAGAAGAATGACATTGAAAAATTAAATGAATTCCGTCCAATCAATTCGCAGGAGCTGAATTCTTTTCAACTAGGGGAGAATGATGTAGGAGCATAACTTACGGAGACCATAACTTTTGATCCGACCATTGGATCATCTTGAAATTTTACAGGGTTGTAGATATATATTATTACTATTCTAGGGTCAACCTTGCATGCATGTTTGTGGCCATTTAGACACATTTTTTAGGTCCAGATTCCTTCATCTACGGGCCTAAAATTTGCTCTGAATGTTTTTGTCACTTTTGACTAGGTCTTAGAACTTTAAAAACTTTTGTTGTGCTTGTTAGAATTAAAAAAATGTGTGAGCCTTAATATATGAAGACATATTTGGCATGCAAATTTTGGGGCCCATCCGATTGGTTTTTCTAGTAGGTGATCTATGACATTTAGGGTTTTTGGCAATTTAAGGTTTTTAGCATTTTAGGGTTTTTAAGTAGACGTGAAATAAAAGGTGGATTGTAATGATGTAAAAGATTAGTGTGGATTCCAAAATGAGAAAAAAATATATTTTGAAACTCCTAGTTTTTATTTACAAAGTTGTTTATGTGTGTTTTGGAGGTATTTCAACCTCTTGCAGTTGTAATCACATTAATTGGTATCAGATCTGGATTTATATCTTGCAGAAATAGTTAAGGTAACACATTGAATTTTTCTACGTGTAATTTTTCCTCTATTTTATATAATCATGGCTAGACGTAGGAGGGGAGGTTATGCCCAGATGAGTAGGCATATGTAGGAGCTACAAAGACAAGTTTCTGAGCTCACAAGAGAAGTTACCCACCTTAGAAGGAGACATGCAAATGGGGATGCAGACCCAGATAGTGATACTAAAGAAGTACCTCCCTTATTGAATGAAAGAAGAGATGAAGAATAAAATTAAAGAGATGAATAAACCATCAATGAGAGACAATTTGAGGAGAGATTGATAGAGGCTTTAGAGGGAAAGAATGACAACATTAAGATTAATGTTCTGGTTATGGTGGAGGATCACAACTTGAGGAGGAGTTGGTGACTTGTTGAATCATATGGAAAAATTCTTTAAGATGAAAACCATTTGAGGAGGAGAAGAAGGTTTAGTTTGCATGCACTAATTTGGTTGGACATGCATTGATGGTGGGATCAACTACAAAATGAAAGATAAAGGAATGGAAAGGCAAGATCCGAAAGCGGAATAAAATGATAAAGAAGCTCAAAGAAAAATTTCTTCCTCTAGATTATGCTGAAACTCTTTCGAATGTTCCAAAACCTAAGATAGAAGGATCTCAACATTGAGGAGTATACAATCAATTTTATAAATTTTCAATCAGTGTGGAAAAGGGTGATTCTTAAGAACAAGAAGGCTATACGGTATATAAATGGGTTGAGTTAGACCACATAAGATGAATTGAGTATGCTCCGGATCCACAACATGGATAATTCTTATCAACTCACATTAAAGGTAGAAAAAGAATGAGAGGAATAATTTTAGAAGTGGTGTGAAGAGAGGTCCATCATCATCTCCAATGAGAGGAAGGGGTGAATTTGAATCTACAAAAAGTGAATCCTCTAATGCGAGAAAGGGATGAAGATTTTGGTCAAAGTTGTGGTATCTTTTTCAGAGATAGAGGATTTCAGAGGGAAATAGGTTATAATGGAGGATGGGTCTGGAATAGTCCCCAAATGAAATATACATTTTACTGATGTGGTGATGAGGGAAAATATATTTTGAGTGTTCACACTATCCTACATGAGATAAATGGCAAGGAGAATAACCATGAGTAAATCTAGTTGAAGTAGAAGTGGAAGAAGAAATGGAGGTTTCTTTAGACTTGGGTGAAACCCTCATTAAAGGAGGATGATTATTTCCCCTAAGGAAGGAGAAAGAACAAGATGTTTTGGTGATGATTCATGGCTGCGAACAAATATATTTCAAACAAGATGCACCTTTGGAGGAAAGGTATGTAAAATTATTATTGATGGAGGTCATTGTGAAAATATGGTTTCAATTGTGATGGTTGATAAACTAAATATGAAATGTGAGAAACACCCGTATCGTATATCATGATTCAAGAAAGGAATGAGGTAACCATAGATAAAAGATTCCTTATAAAGTTTTTGATTGGAAATACCTACAAGGATGAGGTGTGGTGTGATGTTATCCTAATGGATGCATGCCATATATTATTGGGGAGGCCTTGGAAATATGATAGAAAGGTTACACATGATGGAAGGAAAAATACTTATACTTTTTGGAAGGATGGTGTAAAGGTGGTCTTGTTACCCTTCAAGGAAGAAGAGAAGAGTGAGAGCTTGTTGGATAAAAGAGTTTATTACGAAATGGAAGAAGTTGGTAAAGTCTTATGCACTAATGTCAAAGAAGGTGGAAATAGAGGATATTAATATACCCATTGTTGCGAAAAGGTATTAAACAAATAGAAATATGTCATACTAGATGATCTACGGATGGGTTACTTTATTTGAGATATTCAAAACCATATTGATATTATCCTAGGATCATCCCTTCCAAACAAGTAAGCCTATTAGATGATTCTAAAAAAGAGTGAATATTTGAATAGAGAAGTTATAGATCTAATACGAAAGGGTTAGTGAGAGAAAGCATGAGTCCATGCAAAACTCGACACTATTGAATCCTCAAAAATATGGAGACTAGAGAATGTGTGTAGACATAAGGGCCATAAATAAGATCACAATTAAGTATCGGTTCCCAATTCCAAGATTGGATGATATGATGGATGTCTAGCATGAAGCCCGATATTTTAGCAAGATTGACCTGTAGAGTGGGTACTACCAAGTCCAGATCGTGAAAGGGATGAATGGAAAAATAATTTCAAAACAAAATAAGGATTATACGAGTGGATGGTGATGCCATTTTGGTCTATCTAATGCAACCATTACATTTATGAGATTGATGAACATATTACCCGAGAATACAATTGTAAGTTTGTTGATGTCTATTTTGAGTATATTCTTATATAGTAAGATAGTGTATGAACACTTGTTACACATGAAATTGGTGTTAGACTTATTATGTAACGAGACTCTATATGCAAACTTAAAGAAGTGAAGATTTATTCGAAGAATCTTATTTTTTTGGAAAGTTGTCATATCATAGGATGGGGTGAGGATGGATGAGGAAAAATTAAAGGCAATTCTAGAATGGCCTATTCCAAGGAATGTGACTGAGATTTGTAGTTTTCATGGATTCAAGAATTTTTAAAGGAAGTTCATCAGGAATTTTAGTAGTATTATTGCACCCATATCAGAGTGTATAAAAGGGAGGGAGTTAGTATGGACCAAGGCATCAACAGATAGTTTTGAATTGTTGAAGAAGAAAGTATCTGAACCACTTGTTTTGGTATCACTAGATTTTAGCAAGGTCTTCGAGGTTGACTGTGATGCCTTATATGTAAGGATTGGAGCTGTACTGAGTCACGAAGGATGACCTATTCAATGAATGAAAATATTATAAGAGAATTGCATAGTGGGGGATTGGCTAGACATTTTTGTATAAGTAAGATAATTGCTCTTGTTGTAGAAAAGTATTATTTTCCAAAGGTAATGAGGGACATAAGTAAGATTTTAGCAAGATGTAGAGTGTGCCAAATGGCTAAGGGACATGCATATAATACTGGGTTATATATGCCACTATCTATCCCTACAGGTCCATGGGTTGATTTGAGTATGAATTTCATGTTAGGACTTCCTAACACACAACGAGGGAATTATTCTATATTTATTGTGGTTGATATTTTCTCTAAGATGGCACATTTCATATATTGTAAAATAACTAATGATGCTTCCAGAGTTCCATATTTTTTTAAGAATTGGTTAGATTGTATGGAGTTCAAAAAAACAATCACTTCATATCACAACACAAATTTTTTGAGTCACTTTTGGAAGATTCTATGGAGGAAATTGGGGACACAACTATAGTTTAGTAGTGCATATCACCCCCATACTGATGGGTAGATGGAAGTAGTAAACATAAGTTTGGGAAATCTCCTATTTTGCATAGTTGGAGAGAAGCCAAAACAATGGGACTTAGCTTTACCACAAGTTGAGTTTACCCTATATTATCTTGGTAAATAGGTCAACAAGGAGGTCTCATTTCTAGATTATATATGGTAGGAATCGAAGGGGGTCCTAGATCTTATTTTGCTACACTGGTGAAGATAAAACTACTGATGATGCAGAAGCATTTGCAGTACACATTTTACTGATTCTGAGGATGAAGTGATGGAAAATTTGAAATTGAGTAATTCAAAATATATCTTGAAGAAGGAGATATGTTTATGGTTCATCTTATAAAGGATAGGTTTCCAAAACGGACATATAATAAACTCAAGTATAAGAAATTTTGGTCGTGGTAGGATTCTAAAGAAAATGAGTGATCATGCCCACAAGGTAGAGCTACCTAACAACTTTAATCTCTCACCGGTTTTTAATGTTTCTAACTTGTATAAGTTTACAGGTCATGATGCAAATTTTGTGGAGGAGAAATAAATAAGCTGGGAGCGAGTAGATGCCAAAGAAGAAAAAGGAAAGGGTAATGTGTGTCTTGGACCAAAAGATAGTCACTACTAGACCAGGAGCTACAACATATATTTGGTACAGTGAGAAGGTTTTAAGCTAGAATAAAATACTTAAATTCTTGAGTGGGATGAAGAATATTGATAGTGAAAAATTAGATGAATTCTATTAACTGAATTCGTAGGAGCTGAATTCTTTTCAACAAAGGAGAACGATGCGGGAGCATAACTTGCGGAGACCATAACTTTTGATCCGACCATTGGATAATCTTGAAATTTTACATGGTGGTAGTTTTACATTAATACTATGCTAGTTTCAACCTTTCTTGCAAAGTTGTTGCTATTTCGCACATTTTCAGGTTCGAATCCCTTAATCTAATGGCATAAAATAGGCTCGAACATTTTTTCACTTTTCACTAGGTCTTAGAACTTTAATAATTTTTGTTGTGCTTGTTAGAATAAATACAAATTTCACGTGAGCCTTAATTTATGAAGGAATATTTTGCAAACAAATTTTGGGGCCCATCAGAGTTATTTTGTTAGTAGGTAATTTTGGAATTTTACGGTTTTTAGAGTAGACATGATATAAAAAGTTATAATGGGGAAGAGGTTATAATGCGGGACGTTGTTTAGAATAGTCCACAAAGGAAATATACATGTCATAGATGTGGTGAAGAGGGAATTTTTTTTTTTAGTGTGCACACTATCCTACACAAGATAGATGGCAAAGAGAACAACCACAAGTAAATACTGGTTAAAGTAGTAGTAGTAGAAGAAGAAGAAGAAGAAGAAGAAATGGAGGTTTTTGCATAGTTGGGTGAAACCCTCATGATAAGGAGGATGATGATTTCCCTAAGGAAGGAGAAATCACAAGATTTTTTTGGTGATGATTCATGACTGCTGAAGAAATATATTTCGAACAAGATGCACCTCAAGATAAACTCAATCTAAAATGTGATAAGAACCCATATCCCTATCTTATATCATGTTTCAAGAAAAGGGAATGAGGTAACCATAAATAAAATATTCCTTATAAAGTTTTTGATTGGGAATAACTACAAGGATGAGATGTTGTGTGATGTTATCCTAATGGATGCATGCCATATATTACTAGGGAGGCCTTGGAAATACGATAGAAAGGTTACACATTATGGAGGGAAAAATACATATAATTTTTGGAAGGATGGTAAAAAGGTGGTTTTGTTACCCTTCAAAGAAGAAGAGAAGAGTGAGGGCTTGTTGGCTACAAAAGAGTTTATTACAAAAATGGAAGAAGTTGGCTGGTGTTATGCATTGATGTCAAAGAAGGTGGAAATAGAGGATTTTAATATACCTGTTGTTGTGGACAAGGTAGTAAATGAATACAAAGATGTCATACCAGATAATCTATTAGATGGGTTACCTGAAGAGAGATATTTAACACCATATCTATTTGATCCTAGGATCAACCCTTCCAACATGACCTATCGGATGAGTCCAACATAGAGTGAAGAGTTGAATAGACAAATGAAATATCTAATACATAAAGGGTTAGTGATAGAAAACATGATTCCATGTGCAATTCCAGCACTATTGACTCCTAGAAAAGATAGATACTGGAGAATGTGTGTACACAAGAGGGCCATAAATAAGATCACAATTAAGTATTGGTTCCCAATTCCAAGATTGGATGATATGATGGATGTGCTAGCAGGAGCCCGATATTTTAGCAAGATTGACCTACGGAGTGGGTACTACTAGATCTGGATCCATGAAGGGGATGAATGGAAAACCACTTTCAAAACAAAATAAAGATTGTACGAGTGGATGGTGATACCATTTGGGCTATCTAATACACCCAATACATTCAATTGGTTGATGAATAGAGTACTCTGTGAATACAATTGTAAGTTTTTTGTTGTTAATTTTTATGATATTCATATATATAGTAAGACAATAGAAGTATACTTGTTACATATGAAATTGGTTTTAGACTTGTTACGTAAAGAGATTCTATATCCATACTTAAAGAAGTGTAGATTTCTTTAGAAGAGTCTTGTGTTTTTGGGGTTTTTCATATCAGAGGATGGGGTGAGGATGGATGAGGAAAAATTAAAGGCTATTTTAGAATTTCCTATTGTAAGGAATGTGATTGAGGTTCGTAGCTTTCATGGATTGGTGAAATTTTAGAGAAATTTCATCGGGAATTTTAGTAGCATCACCTTGCACCCATAATAGAGTGTACAAAAGGGAGGGATTTTTTAGGCACCAAGGAAACAATAGATAGTTTTGAATTGTTGAAGAAGAAAGTGTCAAAAGCACCTATTTTGGTATTGCCATATTTTAGCAAGTTCTTTGAGTTTGACTGTGATGCCTCACATGTAAAGATTGGAGCGATCTTGAGCTAAGAAGGATGACCTATGGCATTCTTCAATGAATAGTTAAATGAAGTCAAGAGGAAATATTCTTTTTATGATGAGGAATTTTATGCTATTTTTCAGGCATTAAGGTACTTTACACATTAATTGGTAGAAAAATAATTTGTACTCTTCACCGATGATGAAGCCTTAAGGTATGTAAACATATTGAGAAGAAAATAAATAGATGACATGCAAAATGAGTTTCATTTTTTCAATAATAACCTTTTGTCTTAAACCATAAGTCGATTAAGCATAATCAAGAGTTTGTCAATGCCTTGAGCGAGCATGCATGTAGCACTTTGATAAAATGGAAAATGAAGTAGTAGGGTTTGAGGTAGTTAAGGAATTGTATGAAGGTGATCCATATTTTGGTGATGTTGTGAGACAACTTAAGGAACCTCATAGGTAGTGGTTCTTCATATTTTTCATTTAGGATGGTTATTTATTTAAGGGAAACAATTGTGCATCCTGTTGGTTCTAATAAGAAATGCATAATGGGGGTTAATTTGGACACTATGATATAAGAAAGATAATTGCTTTTGTTGTAGAGAATTATTATGGGCCAAAGGTAAAGTGGGACATAAGTAGGATTGTAGCAAGATGTAGAGTGTGCCAAATGGCTAAGGGCCATGCATGAAATCTTAGGTTGTATATTCCATTAGCTATCCCTATAGGGCCATGGGTTTATTTGAGTATCGATTTTGTGTTAGGAATTCCTAACACACAAGTGAGGGAATGATTCTATCTTTGTTGTGGTTGATAGATTCTCTAATATGGCAAATTTTATTTCTTTTAAAACAACTAATGATTCTTTGAGAGTTACAGATTTGTTTTTTTCAGAAGTGTTTAGATTGTATGGAGTTCTAAGAATGATTACTTCATATCACAACACGAAGTTTTTGAGTCACTTTTGGAAGAATCTATGGAGGAAATTAGGGACAAAACTACATTTCATTATTGCATATCACCCCCAGACTAATGTGAAGATGGACATAGTAAAGAAAAGCTTGGGAGATCTCATATGTTGCATAGTTGGAGAAAATCCAAAGCAATGGGACTTAGCTTTACCAAAAGATGAGTTTTCCTATAATAGCTTGGTAAAAAGGTCAACAGGAGGTCTCATTTCCAAATTATAAATGGTAGGAATCACAAGGGTCCTATATCTGATTGTACTACCCGGTGATGTTAAACTAGTGATGATGTAGAAGCATTTGCAAAACACATTCTATAGCTGCAAGATGAAGTGAGGAAAAGTGAAAGTGATTAATGCACAATATAAATCAGCTTCAGACGTCAACACGAGAGTAAGTGTATTCAAAGAAGGAGATATGGTGATGGTTCATCTTAGAAAGAAAAGGTTTCCAAAAGGGACTTATAATAAACTAAAGTATAAGAATATTGAATCGTGTAGGATTTTGAAGGAAATGAGTGATCATGCCTACAAGTTAGAGCTACCTAAATTTTTTTTCTCCGAATTTTTTTAATGTTTCGACTTATATAATTTTCCAGTCATGATGCAAATGTTTTGTAGGAAGAAGAAATAAACTGAGAGCAACAGATTTCAAATAAGAAAAAGGAAAGGGTAATGCGTGTCTTGAACCAAAAGACAGTCCACTACTAGACATGGTACATACCACATATATTTGGTATAGTGGGAAGGTTTGTAGCAATAATAAAATAATTGGGTTCCTAAGTGGGAATTGAAGAAGATTAACAGTGGAAAACTAGATGAATTCCGTAAACCGAATTTCACAAGAGCTAAATTCTTGTGAACCATGGGAGAACGATGCGGGAGCATAACTTGCAGAGAACATAACTTTTGATCCGACCTTTGGATCGTCTTGAAATTTTACAAGGTGGTAGATATACGTTAGTAATATTCTATGGTAAATCTTACTTGGAAGGTTGGGTCCATTTAGAACATTTTCAGGTCTAGATTTGTTCATTTACGACCTAAAATTGGCTCCGAACGATTTTTTTTGCTTTGGACTAGGTCTTAGAACTTTAATAACTTTTGTTGTGTTTGTTACAAAAAAGCAATGTTTCACATGAACCTTAATGTATGAATTTATATTTGGCACAAAAATTTGGGGCCCATCTTATATATATTTTGTAATGAACCATTACACAAAAACCTCAAGGCTTTAGTGCAATCTTCAAATGAGGATCATAACATCCCACCACGCTTCCGTAGAGCCTGAATCGGGCTGGGTTTGCACCCGCACTCCCATACGTATGAGCCCCGATTCACTAACATTTAGGTGCCCCATGGGCCCCGGATACATGGCATAACCAACCGAGTGGGATTCGAACACGGGTGGTTGCTCTGATACCAAATGTAATGAACCATTACACCAAAACCTCGAGGCGTTAGTGAAATCTGCACATGAGGATCATAACATCCCACCATGCTTTCATAGAGCCCGAATCGAGTTGGGTTTGTGCCCATACTCCCATATGTACGAGTCCCGCTTCATCGACGTTTAGGCACCCCACGGGCCCGGCTACACAACAGGCGTAACCAGTCGAGTGGGATTCGAACACGGGTGGTTTCTCTGATACCAAATGTAACAAATTGTTACACCAAAACCTCAAGGCGTTAGTGAAATATGCACATGAGGATCATAACAATTTTCTAGTAGGTAATTTTTTGCATTTTAGGTTTTTCGGCAATTTAGGGTTTTTCGGCAATTTAGGGTTTTTGGCAATTTAGGGTTTTTTAGTATTTTAGGGTTTTAGAGTAGATGAAATAAACGGTGGATTGTAATGATGTAAAATTTTATATTGGATTACATAATGATAATAAATCTATTTTAAAACTCCTATTTTTTATTTGCAAATTTGTTTATGTGTGTTTTAGATGTAATGCAACCTCTTGTAAATTTGGATTCACATCAATTGGTATCGAGCTAGATTTAGATCTTGTAGAAATAGTTAAGGTAACATATTACATTTTTATGTGTAGTTTTTCCCTCTATTTTATATGATCAAGGAAAGAAGCATGGGGGAGGTTATGCCTGGATGAATAGGAATATGAAGGAGCTACAAAGACAAGTTGTTGAGCTCACAAGAGAAGTTACCCGCCTTAGAAGGAGATATGCAAGTGGGGATGTAGACCCGAGATAGTGATATGAAGAATTACCTCCTTATTGAATGAAGGAAGATATGAAGAATAAAATGAGAGAGATGTAGAAACCATGAATGAGAGACCATTTTAGGAGAGAGTGATCTATGCTTTAGAGGGAAAGAATGAAAACAGTAAGATTAATGTTCCTGATTATGGTGGAGGATTATGACCAGAGGAGTTGATTGACTCATTGAATTGTATGGAAAAATTATTTTATTTGAAAACCCTTTTAAAGGAGATGAAGGTTAATTTTTCATGCACTAAGTTGTCTGAACATGCATTGATATGGTGGGATCACCTACAAAATGAAAGACAAAGGAATAGAAAGGGAAAGATACGAAACTGGAATAAAATGGTAAAGAAGCTCAAAGAAAAATTTCTTCCTATAGATTATGCTCAAACAATCTTTTGAAGGTTCCAAAATCTAAAGCAGAAGGATCTCAAAGCATTGAGGAGTATACCAATGAATTTTAGAAGTTTTCAATCGGGGTGGAATAGGAGAGTCTTAAGAAACAGAGGCTACATGGTATATAAATGGGTTGAGTTACACCATACAAGATGAACTAAGTATGCTCTGGATCCACAACATGGATGATGCTTATTAACCCACATTAAAGGAAAAATTAAAGTAAAGAGGAATAATTTTAGAAGTGGTGTGAAGAGAGGGCCATCATCATCTCAATGAGAGGCGGGGTTGGATTTGAATCTACAACTGGTGAATCCTCTAATCCATAAGGGCATGAAGATTCTTATCAAAGACATGGTAAATACCAAAGTGGCGGGGGTTTTATATAAGAAGAGGTTATAATGGAGGACCGGGGTGGAATAGTCCCCAAAGGTAATAAGTACATATTATAGATGTAATGAAGAGGGCATAGAGCTTTTGAGTTTCGCACTATCCTACACAAGATAGATAACAACCATAAGTAAATCTGGTTGAAGTAGAAGAGGAAGAAGAAATGGAGGTTTCTACAGACTTGGGTGAAACCCTCATGATAAGGAGGATGATGATTTCCCTTAGGAAGGAGAAATAATAGGATGTTTTTGGTGATAATTCATGGCTGCGAATAAACATGTTTCGAACGAGATGCACCTCTAGAGGAAAGGTACGTAAAATTATTATTGATGGTGGTAGTTGTGAAAATATGGTTTCAATTGTGATGGTTGATAAAATCAATCTAAAATGTGAGAAGCACCCATATCCCTATCTTATATCATGGTTCAAGAAAGGGAATGAGGTAACCATAGATAAAATATTCCTTATAAAGTTTTTGATTTTTAATAACTACAAGGATTAGGTGTGGTGTGATGTTATCCCAATGGATGCATGCCATATATTACTAGGAGGCCTTGGAAATATGATAGAAAGGTTACACATAATGGAGGGAAAAATAAATATACTTTTTGGAAGGATTGTATAAAGGTGGTCTTATTACCCTTCAAGGAAGAAGATAATAATGAGGGATTATTGGATATAAAAGAGTTTATTACAGAAATGGAAGAAGGTGTCTCGATGTTATGCATTGATGTCAAAGAAGATGGAAAGAGAGGATTTTAATATACTGTTGCTTTGGAATATATACTAGACGTATACAAAGATGTCATACTGCAGACGAGCTACAAGATGGGTTACCTCCGAAGAGAGATATTCAAAACCATATTTAGTTGATCCCAGGATCAACCCTTCCAAACTAGGAAGCCTATTGGATGAGTCCAACATAGAGTGAAGAGTTCAAAAGACAAGTGACACATATAATATAGAAAGGGTTAGTGAGATAAATCATGAGTCCTTGCGTAACTCTAGCACTATTGACTCTAAATAACATGGAGACCTGGAGAAAGTGTGTAGATAGAAGGGCCATATATAAGATCACAATTAAGTATTGGTTCCCAATTCAAAGATTGGATTATATGATGGATGTGCTATCGGGAGCCCGAGTATTTTAGCAAGATTGTTCGGCAGAGTGGGTACTACCATATCCAAATTCATGAAGGGGATGAATGGAAAATGACTTTCAAAACAAAAGAAGGATTGTATGAGTGGATGGTGATGCCATATGGGCTATCTAATGCACCCAAGAATTTCATGAGGTTGATGAATAGAGCACTTTAAGAATACAATTGTAAGTTTGTTGTTGTCTATTATTGGTTCCGAGGGCTCCAAAAACCCACCAAATATAAAGGCTATAAAGATATGACAATGAGGAAAAAATAAATTACCTCTACCAAAGATCTAGAAATGACAACTAAAGCTATAATAAAATAAAAACTCCACCCAAAAATCACAAGTGAGGTCAAAAAGACTTGACCTAGAACAAATCAAGAAGTCACCCGAGAGCCACTTCGAGTAACCCATACAAACCGAGCATGAGATTTAGAGTGGACCGTGGTCCACCCAAACCCATCCACTACTACATCTGTAGAGCCCCCTTATCGTACTTACATCCATCATCCCATCTACCTTCCCAAGATTTATTACCAACTTTCCCTCCATGTAACTATTTTCCCCTACTCCAACTACAGGTCATCCACTGTGCAGCCCAACAACCAAAATGCATTGAGATTCAAAATTATAATTAGATTCCTCTTTCCTAGGAAACTAGTTTCAACTTTTTACTCAAGAGACTATTATAGGTAACACATTCCATCTCTTCCACCACACGAATCACTCCAATCTTATCTTTCCCAAATTCCACAAATGCAACAAATTGGGTGTCTTCATTCATGCGTGCAATAATATCATTATTCTCATTGACATGATCACTACCATCATATGAATCCTCCTCCCCAAGCCATAATCTATCTATTTAAATATATACTCTAAGCACAGGATCCTCATTCCTACAACATGTCCTCGACTCATATCTTATCCTTTTGAATTTTCCATAGAAAATTAGTGAACTCTCAACCTCAATCTATTGTTCCCATTTATCCTGGGAGTTCAAAAAATTCATTTGGATATTTTAGAACCCATACGGACGTTAATACATAGAAGATAAAAAACCAATCTAGACCATGCCTTAGTAGCAAGATCAAAAATTTTTAATGTCCCCATAGATCGGAGGATTCCCAAAAAAAAACAAGTTTCCAGAAATCTAAGGAAGAGCAAGGAGGAGAATCTAGAAAAGAAAGGTTTGAAAAGTGAAATCATGTGGCATCTTTGGTTCCCAACAATGGAGGCTAAGAGAAACATTCTGTAAAAGAAGGGCACCCTATGAAGTACCTTTTGCATCTCCAACTCATCTTGGAAACAAAAAGGAAACCCAACCTTGAAAGTTCCCTAACTTCAACCCTACATGACTATTTCCTTCTACACCAATCTCTCACAAAGTCAATGTTAGGTCTAAGTCCGAAAACCCGTCTACTAGATTGAATCTAAATTTGGGTTGATCTTTATTAATGACAGATTCAAGGATTTCTAGATGCAGTTCAATATCTCTCCAAGAAGGAGAGATTTTAAAAGGTTCTCGATGAGCTTCCACAAATAATCTTGCAACCCAAGTCATAGTTCCCTTCGCAATTCACATTCGTATAGATGAGGTAACACTAAAAATTACATGTTTCAAGGAATGCATGTAATGTAGAAGAAGGTGAAAAAGATGAATTGAATACTATATAAAATATCATGGAGGCGGAGGAGAGGAAAGAGTGGAAAGAGATAGTAGATGGTCTGCATTAGCTTAGATCACGAGCTTTAAGTTGTTTAGAAAGTAGCCCTAACATGATTTTTCATAAGATTGAACCTAAATGGGAGAAGATACCCCTTTCACCGATAGTTCTAGATACGGTGGTGGAAAGAACCTATGGTAGGTTAAGTTTGACCTTGATGGGGTTTTTTGTTGGGATCCGATTGAATATTGACAAGTAAGAAATTAGAGTAGGAAGAGATGGGAGGTTTTGGGGCAAGTTAATAGCTTTTCCATGTCTAAAAAAATTCTTGTTTGTTTTCTCCCGAAGAAAGTCTTTTCCATGTTCAGAGGAAGGATCATGGTTGTATGGAAGAGCTAATCTCTCCATTTTTAGATGGAAGTTTGGGTCAAATAATCACATTCTTTGTGTGTGTCCTATTTGGTTAAGGCTTCCCATCCTACCTCTAGACTTCTAGGAAATGGATATGTTAGAAGGAATAGCCAATGCTTTTTGGGATATGATTTCTCTTGACCCGACTACAATAGCAATATCTTGTTTCATTACAACCAGGATGTGCGTTAACATCTTTTGCAGATCTTCTCCCCCAGGGGTCATAAATTTGATGTCTAGGGATGTGGTTTGGTAGTAAAAGTTTTTGTATGATGATTTACTCATCTTCGATGGAAAATACGGGGGAGGGTGGTCTATGGAGATTTTGGTTATAAATAAAAATGACCTCTCCAATAGATGGACATGAATGCAATACTATATAATAGTTTGAAGATGACTAGGTGGATGCAAGGAGAAGTCCCAGTCAGTTGAGTCCCCCTCGCAACCCGTAGAGGTACTTGTTGGTGTAACACTTGTGGATAAAGAGCTTGTCAGAGCTAGTTCTAGATGCCGGTGAGTTAGCGTTTGCTTCGGAAGGATGGAAGATAATGAAAACAAATCTCTGGTTCCTAATTCCTAAACTATTAACATGGATATTTTTAAAATTTTGGAGCAGGTGGAGGTAATGATGATATTTTTCGAGAGGGAATTGGTTGTGGAGGAGGAAATAATCCCACCCAAAAATATTTCAAACTTGTTGTTGTATACGCGTTTTGAATGGATTGGTTCATGAAGTTGATAATATACATGGAGATGATTCAGATGGTGGTTGTGTGGGGAAAGCTATTAATGTTGGCAAATATCATCAAGAGGATATTGATGATGTAGGGATCAAAATTAGGAATCATGGTAAGCTCATGATAAATTTATATCTATAACGTCTAAAACTTTGCGAAAGGTGGATATAACAAATTGAAAAGAAGGTGAAGAATGATGGATAAGTGTTAAGAATAAAATTTTCATGTTATTTTAGTTATATCGTGAGGGTGACGAGGAGTTTTCATCCTAATAATGAAAAAGCATCAAGAAAAACTAGGTTTCTAGCCCAACTTTGTTGAGGGGTCTTTTTGTTCTAGTCTAGGTTTTCTTTTGGTTTTATTCTAGTTTTAGGCCTCTCTTGGATTGGGTTCTCCAACTTTTTTATTCTTTGATTTTCATTGTTCCTTAAATGTATATGGATTTATTTTGATGGTATATCCTTTGATGTAATAGGGTAGGGACCTTGGCAAAACCATCCTTTTACCAATTATCAAAAAAATATCATGAGGTTGTTAGGATTTACTAATGAATGAATTCAAAATGTTATAACGGTGATACAACAAAGATTTTTCGAAAAGGAATGAAATAATTGATCTTGAAGGAAAATAAAAAATAAATATAGAGGATTTTCGTAGCCAAATGGTGTTAAGGAAGACCTAAAACTTGTGATTACAACATTTTAGAAGCACCGATAAATGACGATACAACTTATAGTTTTTACCAACAAGATTTAAGTCCACCCACCCAAGTAAGTAGACTAGATTGGGTAAAGTAGGACGTAATAAAACTTGGCATCAATTATATATCCATCTAAGTAGATATTTCAATGTCATTTCCATCAATTTCACCTCATATCCCAACTCGGATGGTGCATTACTATGAAATATTGGGTTAAATTGAGATAACAAATGATATCGCGGATGATACATCAGATTTGAGTGCAAATGAAGATGTTGTACTAGCAACAGAGATGAAAATATAGTTTGTAGCCAATCTAAAATGAACATAAAATTGTAATTTTCAAATTTTATTTAAATTCTAGTTAAGAGTGTTACGAAAAAAATAGGAAAAGAATGTACTAAGGCTAGGTATACAATATCATATTATCACTTTCGGTGAAGACATACATATGTTTTTAGAACAAGAGGTCCACAAGAAGGAGATACTAAGAAAATAAGACAGGGAAGAGACAACAAAGAGAAGAGAGAAAATTCATGAGGCTGAGTTGAGAAATAAGGAAACAATTGAAGTTTAAAAATTAAATTTGAAGGTATAGAAAGGAGTAGGAAATGTTTAAATAAATATATGAAAGGGAGAAGAAGAAGGTGTTGAGCTAAAATTTCCCATTTTAGTGAGAAAATGGAAATCCTTTTGTGAGTTGTAAAACATAATCATATATTATCAAACAATTCCTTGAAAGTATCTTTAATGTGAACCATGAGATCTAAAACAAATTACAACCCAAGTTAAGCCACGATCGAAATAAAAAAATAAGAATAACAAGGAACAACACTAGGACATGACAAAAGAAATTCCTAACACTCGGGAAATCTAGGAATCTACTTGAATTTTAATTTTCTATTGCATATAATATTCCAACCATCATCATCAACCTGAACTCTGCAATCCCTTACACACAAAATTTCATGTGAATGCAATTTTTGTAACGAGGACCTTCCTAGAAATTCAAGATCTTGACAGAATCAGGATAAATATGGGAAAGAGACAATTTTTTCATAAAATTCCTACTGTATTTCTCAGAGGCATGATCATCGAGCACTAAAAAAACCTCCAATTACCATTAAAATTGATCAACAACCACTCCATTTTTCAAACACATGTTTTCAAATTGTTGTGATTGAGGAAAGAACAAGGAGTTCTCTTCTTCCAAATTCCACCTTTCTTCTTCAAAAGAGATGGCCTCTATGGCATAGCTAACCAAAGGTGATGGAGCAGATGCATGGGATTAATGTAATTAAGCACCCATGTGGTTTTCAATGAAAATTTCTAGTGTGCTCGCTTTGAGAGCAGGATTGTGGTTTTCAATGCATATTTCATCCATCTTGATTGATCCATTTTGGGTCCCCACTAGGTTTGAGTGTGTAATTATGGGAAGATGGGTTGTGTGAAAGATGCCAAGATCTAGTGATAGATGAGTCACCAGTACCATATGCACCACTTTCTTCTAGCATCAAAATTATATCCTAAACCACAACACCTAACCTGCACAAACCGACCATCATGGGAACATCGAATGCCATCGGCATGGGTGAAATTATGGCGGAACAGTCATTCCAAGATCGACCCCAACCTTAGCAGAAATGTCATAAAGCAAGAGACTGATCCACCACAAGATTGAAAAATTGGCTCCATTCGGGAAGAGGTTTCATTTTCCACTTTTAAACAGGTTTGTGAAACCTTTTACGCATTATGGCCAATAGTCCTACACTTGACACAAAAGAAGGGAGAATTCATACTCCGATTTTTTTCCGTAGTTCTAAATCTTGAAGAAAGGAGGATAGAGGGAGGAATGGGTTTTTCTTGGGATGCATTCACATGAAATATTGCAGATATTATCTTGTAGCGAGATAAAAAATTCTGGATGGTGAATGGTTTTATTATAGCAGGCTATGAAGC